>JAQFYR010000331.1:0-13609 GCA_034694985.1 Campodea silvestrii
CTACCCCTGAATGCCAGTATTACATGCTCGGCAGGAAGGCAGCCTACTTGACAGGCCTAAGTCCACAATAGGACTGTTGCGCCACGGATTTACTAATAATTGAAAAGAGCATTAATATCATTACCGAAATCGGGGATTTCAATAGGTCCTGTAACATTTTCGGTAATTACAGTTTGCTTTACAGACACATCAAACAAATTAAAACACTTATCATTATAATTCACACAATTATTTACATCGTTATCTTTAATAAAAACATCATTCATTATAGCACCATCATCGTTCAGCAAAGGTTTGTAATCTATCAAAATTGGTATATTTTTACAAAACTGAAGTTTTTGATCCAAAGTATGACAATAAAAATAAGATTGATTATTATTCACGGCTCTAGCATTTCTATCAGTGTTAGCATTAGGCATTCATAATTTTATCAACTTATCATTTACTTGATCCACTTTCGTATGTATATAATTACACCAGATAAATAAATTCTTAATATCTTCGACTGGATGAAAATCAGAAGGAAAATCACTACACGATTTGACTTCTGGTTTTATAAGCTCCTCTTTCAGAGATTCACAATAGGGTACATTATTACACCTATCCTCAAATTTCACCTGTTTACGGGCCACTCTTTCCGTGGTCTGTTTATTTACAACTTCACAATCTATAGTATATAACTCATTCTCAACAGGAACGTTATTGTCCTGTGGGAAAGAGCCATTCACCTCACCTCCTACAGGTGTAAGTACATTATGTTTTCGTTTATCACTATATAACTGCAAAGCGGACAATACTATATTGTTTAGGTGGTCGCGTGCCAACAGAGGTGGGCATAAATCAGTGAATTCGGGAACTACAACTTGAGAATTTTTTGTTTTGGAAACTTTGCTAATTTTTTGCATTACCTGGACAGGTGGGGGACAAGTTAATTTACAATTATTTACAACAATTTCGTTGTTATTCTGAGCGTCGTCCTTCTGATACGGCGCAGCATTCAGTTTCCCGGATTATGGTAATTTGGCGGCGGAAAATTAGGTGAAAACGGTGGGATTCAGAGGTTTGTTCCTCAGATTATGTTGATTTAATCGGCAGGTAATGAAATCATGGCCATTGTTTCCGCAGCGGGTACAAAGAAGATTAAAATCAACCCATTGTTTTTGATTTTTTCCTTTATTTTGATTTTTATTCCCTTTAGGATGGTTTTCGGCGCTATTTTGGGGAATATTATTCACCTGAGATTGAGCGACGAAAGCTTGGACATCCTGCGTGTGTATGGCCATGTCTTTTAACCTTTTATAACATTTCTCCGAAATATGATTTTTCTTCCTGCAGTAGGAACAAGTTAATGAGCTTAATTCAGTATTTTTACCTGAAGAAATATTCCTAGAATTTGACTTAGAATTTTCCCCATTTTGAACAGTCTTTTTAGTGGAAGTAGAATTTACATTCCCCGCTAAATCCGGCTCAATATGATTAACATTCTCCTGTATCACTTTCTCATATTGAAATGCGTAAGATAATTCATCCTGAATGACCGTACCTTTAGATTTTAATTCGGCAATGGTTTTTGGGCGTGGATGTAGCATAGATCTAATTTTAGGGTGCAATTTTGTAGCCATCTGCAAAGTAAGTTGTTCTTCGCTTATCTGAACACCTGCTCTTTTATTCAAAGTTAGGTAGTCAGAAATAAATGAGTCAATCGATTCGTCCCACAAATGGAATCTCGTTGCGATCTGTTCTTGGATTCTGAATGAATAATTTAACGGGAGAAATGCCGTTTTGAACTCAACTAGAAAAACTTCCCACCCAGAAAATAAACCTACAGAATCAACTCTCGACAAAAACCATCTTAAAGCCTTTTGTTTTAAGAATATCGGCAAAAATTGATTAGTTATAATTAGCTGAAATTGAATAACATTTGACTTCCTGTATAAAGTCATGAACACGCGAACAATCTTCCACACCTGTGAAAGTCGGATTATCCAATTTCGGTGTTTTAAAAGATCTTTTAACAATATCATTATGCCCATCCTTGCTTCCTGTCAATGCGTGGTTGCTGCTGACAGCCCGCTGGCTGTCAGCAGCAACGTTCCTACCGAAGAAGGCAACCTTGGGATTTCCCTAGAGCAAGTGTAATTTGGCGCGGTCGAAGTAGACGGGGTGGTGCTTTGGGTTTCCTCACCCCCCTCTGCCTGGTCTTGGGGGGGGGGGGCATTGACAACAGAATGGTTACTTTCCCGTTCTTTCATTTTCTTTACAAAATCAATTAATTCAAAATGCGTAGTAAATCCACACTCTTTTACTAATTGAGTATTAGTGCTATCTTCAAAATATGGTAGCAACTCGGCTTCATGATTATCAATAGGAACAGAACCCTTTGATTGTTTTTTTATTCCGAGTTGACTTTGGAGGGGGCGCCGATTGGGGAGGGGGCACCTCTATCCTTCTCTCTTGCCTGGGCAATAAAATCCACTAATTCGGTTTGACTATTAAAACCTAACTCGCCTATCAAGCAATTTCTTCGCTCATTATTTAATCTAACATATCCTGATCATTTTCGTCAGGTTCATACCTATTTGGGTCCCCACCTGGAGAAAATCTATCAGGTTGTTTCTTATTACGACTTGACTTACGCTGTCCTTTTCTTGTCATTTTGACAGTAATATTTTAATCACAAAACGAGAAATGGCAATAAATCAACAAAATAGAACAAATATAATTATTTCCACCAACAAAATAGACACTACCAATGATAATATGACTATTGGAAGGTAACTTCACCTTCTACTGGAGAAGTGGCATAATTATAAATTTCATTTGCATGAAGTTGGGCCATTGTAATATAATCTCTCGGCGGCGCTGGTACTATTTCATTACATTCGGCAATATTGTCGTACTTTAATCGCGGTGTTTCATATGAATGTCTGGAAGCTAATGTTGAATTACTTTCCCTTGGAGTACTTAATCGAGCTCTGTTATGAATCACAACTTGAGTATCTAAATTTAATTCAATCGGAGCCAAGTAACCCTGTTCTACATCAACATGTGTATTTTCCGTAGTTTCAATAGGTTGCTCAGGTGTAGACACGGGTACAGGTATAGGTGTAGGAACAGGTACAGGGGTAGTTGATCGTCCACGTAATCGCCTGTATATTTTCGGCTCTTTGAATTTACAACAATCAGTACATAATTTTTGAATTTGTGGTACCGAAACGATTATTGACAGTGTTATTGCAAGAAGAAGAACAATGCTAGCAACATAAAATATCAAAACTTCTAAGTCACTTATAAGACAAGGACGAGGTGAAAAAGACTTGCAAAAATCAGGTAAGACATGACCAAGAATTTCCAGGGCAATACGATATCGATCCTCAGCCGAATCAAACGGAGGATTTATATCAGTCATTGATTTTTTTAAGAAATTATAATTCCAAAGTAGTCATTATAAAGCAACAACAAAAAAAATTTCTTAAGACCCCAATTCAACACACCCTTATTTCAAGAAATCTTATCTCCTTGAACCGACGACAAATTAACAACAAAAGAAGTTAAGTTTTACTACGCAAAGACACATGTTAGGGTTCTCTGGAATTTTCACACCATAAACGACATCTGCTAATAGAATACAATCTTTACAAATAACATCTTGTAGCAATAAAGTGAACTTAAAAAAGGGTCTAATTTCGACTTCCTATGGTCAAAAAGTTGTAAATTGGTGACTGTGAACTACAAGTTTCCAACCGTTTTTTTCGGAAGTGCTATTCAATTTGTAAAGAAATGTCAAACTTTCACACCAAGTTGCATTTTATTACTATGTTTTTCTCCTGTTTCAAGTTAAAGAAAGACACATGTGCCTAATAAAAACTGACTGTCGTAAAACCCAAATCCCCGGCAAAGCTAAATTTCCCAGACAGTTTGGCGCTCAAATTTACTGGTTTTCTGCATGCGACAAAGAAATCTTAGCGTCCTAGAAACAAAATTTTTGAATTTCGAAAATCAGCCCTAAATCCAACAACAAAGAAAACAACATTTTCAATATGGAAAATACAACTTCAAAGCTAAATTTTTAGCTATTATCCATCAGTATGGTAATTTCGCACGATTAAAATATCAAGAGCAACTTGCCAATTTATATATATCAATCGATTTCTACGTTGATTCACCTGTATATAACATAAAACATGGAATAAAATAATCATGAATAACTGTGTCGATTCACCTGCACATAAAATAAAATATAGAGCGACACAATTATGGGAACTTCGTTGATTCACTTGAAAATTGTACCACTCACTATACCGTGCTGAATTTACTTTTGAGCCCATGTGATTATTCACCCTCATAAATACTTATAATTTCAATCTGTGTAGGATAAGACATTTTACTTCAGAATTTTAGGCAAACATTTATGTGAACGTGAATTTTGAAAATGACAAATATTGAGATATTCGTGCATGAATTTTATACTTGAAAAATAGGATTTTTTTTTTTTTTTTAAAAAAAGAAAAGTTTAACAGTATCTAACCCAGAAAAATTTCCTTTGCATTCCTACAAAATTTCCGTAAAATCCAACTAAATCCCAATACATTTAAATTGACAACATGCTCCTATGAAATAAAAATACAGACAATTTGTAGAAAACGACGCTCGTTGATCACCTAAAACGACGTTCGTTGTCCACCCATAAAAATATTACACAAATTTCGAAGCGAAGCGTAGTTGAGAGAATGGGACGTAGACGGTGACTTATACATTAACATAAAATTCATTTTTAAACAGAATTTACGTAACTATTCCCTTTATACTGTCACACCCTGCAACAGCCACAATTTGCACCAAGTTTAGACCATACAATCAGCATTTCCCACTAATTATTACAATGCAACGTAAATTTGCCCTTCGTAGAAAAAAATACTTTGGTATCAGTGACCACGTGCATAAATGAACGAAAAGGAAATATTTGATTTTACAGGATGAAAACCCATATAGACCCTTTAAAAAAAACGTGCTTCAAAACCGTGTTTTTTAAGAAAATTCATTGTAACCCTCTGAGAACATAAAAAGTAAAAAAAATGTTTATTTAATATTACGGCGCCTAAGAACATCGTTTTATCCAGAGGAAAATAACAATTTTAATCTATATAAAAAATTATAATTTGACGGGATCATGCCCCACGTACGGGCTCCATGTAACGGCGTCGCTCTTACGCCGAACGGTACATAAAATGATATTTACTTGGAGAATAATTTAAAACAATTTAACAATCCGTAATACAAGAAAAAGTATAGAACACGGCATACTTCATATTATCTTTATTATTACTCCTAACCTCGGGGTGTTTTCACAACTATTTTTATATCATTTGTATTACTTGAAATTCCTGAAATGATCGTTCTTTCGGACGGAGATATTTTCATACAGTAACCCAATGCAATTCCAGACTTTTCGAACAAACTCTGTGTACACCCTATAAGTTTCAATGCAATATAACCCTTTTCAATCTAATTACTGCATAAATTACTTGGCATCTGAAATATTATAATTCTGTCTCATCCTGTACGATATCATCGTGGCGGCAGCATGGTATACACGCTCTTCGGGCTGGGCAGTAGTGTACGGGCAGCTTCTGAAGGTATGGAAATCGATTTGGAGGCTGTGACATCTTGGAGCAGTGATACAAAGGCGTTGGACGTGAAACAAGTCTTTATTTTCCACAAACACAATGGTGCAACTCAGGAAGAAGAGAAACTGGAGCTGGAGAACTTGTAACTGGCACAAATATCCCAAGGAACTGTCTTTATATAATGACCGCAAATGTTGATGGGTCACTTGTCTAAATAGAGTTTACACGGCACAATTTGATAGCTTGACCGCCGAGGGACTATTTATGTAGGGTCCCGAAAATAAACTACGATATATTGATAGGTGTTGTCTGTTCAAGAAAAACAAGATTTGTGAGAGCGTTGATACAAAAATATTTTTTAAATTCTTTCCTTTCCAATTTCTCCCCTTCCGTTGGTCACTTGTCCTCATTGGCCGGACAGACCTCTCTCCCCCTCGGTAGTGGGCGGATCCCTATTTCTTCCCCAAATCCCTTATTTCAATGTTTGAAGTTAAGTTTTATATTTTTAATGCCCATATACCCAGGGTTTGATTACAATATTTCAAGATACAAATAATGTTTGTATTAATAATTTCCACAATCTAATTTATCATTTTATAGTAAAAGTACTAAGTTTTATTCCCTTCATAATATCGTTAAAGACAAGTACAAAATGTAATGTTGATAGGAGAGTCGTCTGCTATTCGGTACACATAACACGTATTTACGGACTCATAATATTTCATCTAAATTCAGTGTTTTAACATAAACAGTGCGACTTTTATTCGTGTACATCGATCATAATGATGTTCGTGCACCTTTTCGTTATATAATCGATCAATCATAGTTACTGTGATGAATAAACTGTGAGTATTCCATAAAACAATTAGTTCAATTACGAAATTGTACGTAATCAGCTGTATAGAAGGACTGCATAAGGCATTTCACGCAGTGTACAAGATTAGACTTTATCGCCTACGGCATTATATACTTCCATCGAGTTAAATATCCTAACAGATACGCCGTCCCGTAAACGTTGTATGGATTGCATATACAGCAGGATAAACATTCGTTCGGTTGAAATAAAGTTACCTATTATGCTATTAAACTCTACTTTGTTGTACAGTTTACGATTGTGTGAAATAAAAGTGAATTCTTTATCGTCCAAGAATGCATCGAACTCCACCGAAAACTAAACAGACATCATTAGAACAATTTATAACTGGTTCGCAAAAAAGCAATTCTCAGGCAAATATACAAGAATCTTCCGTTCCTGTTTCATCAGCAAATAGTCATTCATCGGGTCCACCACCAATTACTCAGCAAGCAGCTTTTCCGCTTTCGACAATGGCGTCTACAACGAATTCGTCATCATCAAATATTACGGCTGCAACGTTTCCTGCTTCGTTTCCAGCAGCTCACAATAACGTACCTGTGCCAACAAACAGCGATCCATTCCTTGCATCACTATATTCTTTGTTTCAAGAAATGAGTTCCGACATCAAGATTATTAAATCAGAATCTGCAGACATTAAACAAGATATCAACGCATTCAGAGCCGAACTTTCCGCAACAAAAGTCAAAGTATCCAATTTAGAAAAAGCCTATGAGGAATTAAACACCGCTCACCAAGCAGCTCTTGAAAAGAACACCGCCCTCGAAAGCAGAGTGATGAACCTTGAAATGTCACAAGAACATCAAGAGAACTACTCCAGGCGCAGTAACCTCATTTTCTATGATATACCAGAAGACAGCACTCTTGAAAATGACGTGGATTCCACGAAAGAAGTCCTGGTATCACATCTAACAGCAGAATGTGGAAATGATCCTGTCTCGCACATCAGATTTGAAATAGCTCACCGCTTAGGAAAACAACAAGTCAACAAAACTCGTCCAATCATTGCAAGATTTAGCTTTTTCGAAGATAAACGCAAGTTAACCCAATTCATCAAAGACAAGAGAATTCAGAACATTAAATATAGTAATGACTACTCAGTGTCTACACGGGAAAAACGAAAAGCACTTCTTCCATTCCTTCAAGACGCTAAACAGCAACGCAGAAGAACCTATCTGAACGGAGATAAGCTAGTTGTGGATGGCATCACGTACGTACTTAACAGCAGTGGACAACTTTGTGAAATTTCATCTCGTATCCAACAGAACAATAGTCAAACCCACAACGTTCGTGGAACCCCATATCAAAAGAGACAAGCAACATCTCCACCCCTTGAATCAGCTCAACCGCCTAAAGTAAGACATGGAAACCTGGGAAGAAATACACAGCCTCCATTTTCAAACAATGCCATTCATCAAACGAGCCAAACTCAACAAGGTAATCCGCCTAGTACATGAGATTCCGGCCTGCCATGCTTAAATCCTCACAAGCAGCATGAAACGATCGTTGTAAAGAATTGTAATATTAATTTTGATTATATTTTTTGGAATGTTTTTGGTCTTAATGAACCATTTTTTAACTCTTTTACATTTATTAATTATATAAAAAATTCTGCAGCATTTGCGTTAGTTGAAACATGGATGAATTCCAAAGCTTTTGATAACCATTGGAAAAATTTTCATACCTTTTACTCTTTTGCAACTAAGGATAAAATATACGGAAGAAATTCCGGTGGGATACTGATGGGACTAAATAAAATATTATTTAAAGAAATATTAAATTATGATGCAGAAAAACATTGGGTAATTGTTCATACACGTGCTGATAAAAACATTTTTGGTGTAAATAATTTAATTTTTGCAACTTGTTATTTTCCGCCATCAAATTCTCACGAGTTTTCAAATATTTTGGAAAAGTTCAGTAATACATTAGATACCTTTTCTACTGATGAAACACCATTAATTGTATGTGGAGACTTTAACTGTAGAATCGGAAACTTGGGAAATTATTACTTTGAAGATAGCTGTAATTCACAATTATTTTCCTTCAATCTCACGAGAAATTCCAAGGATGCGATTATTGATAAGAAAGGGAAATTATTCATCAAATTTTGTGACAATCTTAATCTTACAATATTAAATGGTAGATCACTCATGGATAAAAATGGTGAATACACCCACATTGCATACAGCGGAAACAGTGCAACAGTTTTAGATTATCTGTGCACTAACAGCATAAACAATATAATCACAGACATGGAAATTTTAAAAGACAGCACATCTGATCATATGCCTATTAGAGCATCTCTCGTAAATCATAAAGACAAGAAACAATACCATGAAAACAAAAGCACATACGATAGATTTACGTGGAACTCTCTTGAGCTTGAAAATTATAAAACACAGTTAAATGTTTTCTACAACAATTTTTCACAACACAATTT
Organism: Campodea silvestrii; assembly: GCA_034694985.1. Lineage (NCBI taxonomy): Eukaryota > Metazoa > Arthropoda > Diplura > Rhabdura > Campodeidae > Campodea > Campodea silvestrii. The sequence continues at coordinate 8,945 of JAQFYR010000331.1, forward strand.
GGAAAACCAAAACACTAGTGACTTACTTGACAACATATATAAAGGGTTCCATTTCGCTTCCAAGAAAACTGGTATGCATAAACAAATTCACACATACTCGAACAACAGACACTCGTCAAATAACACTTGGTTTGATAAGGAATGCAGGGAAAATAGAAAGACAGTCAGGAATAAATTAAATAACTTTTTTCATAGTAATACAACTGAAGATAGAAATGAATATAATATTGCTAGAAATAAGTACAGAAATCTTTGCAGGTCCAAGAAGAAGAACCATCACATCACTTTAAAAAACAAATTTCTCTCAACCACTAACAGTAAAGAATTTTGGGAAGTGGTTAAAACATTTTCAGGTACTTCATACGTCTACAATGATATTCAAATAGACACATGGTATAATCATTTTTTAAATATTTATAGTAGTAATGATCTGCAATTGAGGACGTTATATAATTCACTTCCCATGTTAACTGTAGATGAGGGATGTGTGGATTGTGAACTGTGCAGTCAAATTACGGCTAACGAACTGGAGGTAGCATTACGAAAGTTAAAAAACGAAAAATCACCAGGAATAGATGGATTTGCCAATGAATTTATTAAATTTTGCCCACAGAATTTCTTAATTCTAATTCTTGACCTTTTTAATAACATTTTGAAATCCAAATCAATTCCTTTGAACTGGATTTTAGCAAAAATCATCCCACTATTCAAAAAAGGAGATAAAGACGACCCAAACAATTATCGTCCAATTGCCCTTTTGAATTGTTTGTTGAAATTATTCACTTTAATCTTAAATCTTAGATTAAGTAATTGGGTTGATTTGAAGAACATTATACCTGAAGAACAAGCTGGCTACAGACAAAATTACTCTTGCACTGACCACATTTTTACACTGCATGCTATCAAAGATTACCACTCCGTTAATTTGAAAAATTTCATGTATTATACTTATTGTGATTGTATACTACAATGTTATAAAGGCAGATGGCCTTAATAAAGTAGTCTATCTATCTATCATCTATCAATGACAGTATTTAATGCCCTGTAAAATACTAGCTATACCATTTACACTTTATTAACTATGCAGCCTACTTTTATCGCTCAATTTGCTATTTGGATATTAGAATCATCTAGCAAGAGAAATTATGGAATCTCATTTAAACTGAGTTATACATGTTTCTAATGAACTGATGTACTCTAATCATTTAAACTATTTTAAAGACTTCCATTCTATTGGTTGAATTTCCATAGAAGCAAGAAATAATAATTATAAATCTTGTAGTCTGGCATATTGTACCTTAACACCTCTAACTCGAAATTCTCTGAGTGCTCTATTCATCTTGGCAGCTGATGTTGGCAGATCCTTTGCATGTGCAATAACTTTACATAATAATGAATCATAATATGGTGAAATAATTGCTCCTGCAAATGCTGATGCTCCATCCAATCTGATACCCATACCTTCACCACTTCGAAATACCTAAAACAATAAAACTCATAAATGGCTCACTCATTCACAGGATGGAAATTCATTGCTACCACATTTTATTACAGTGACACACAACAGAATATATAAAAATGGAAGTTTGAATTATGATACTTCAAAAAGAGTAATTTAATAATATTCCAATGGTGAGTTCAAGTTTTAAATTTGTAATCGTCCCCAATCTCATGTTAGACTTTGGTTTAAAGTTCTCCAAATCTAACCAGACAACCCCCCCCCCCCCCACATCTTTCTACACAAGGCAGAGAATAAAAGTAGCATATGAAATAACAACTAAGGCAGATTCAAATGATACGAAATCTCAGCAAACAAAAGTACTTCAGAGTCAGACGCATGAAACGTAAGCCTACGTAATCCTGCCAATAAAACATTTATCTATTCTTTTACTAACAAAATTTAATTTATTTTTGTGTTGTTATTGCTAAATTCATAATATAATATGGATTCATTTAATTAGAAAATGAACTTAGTTCTTGGTATGCTTGCCGATCTCTTTAGCAGCGCTTCTCTCTTTGTCATTTTTTTCCATCTACTGGTTGTGTATTTAAGAAATATAGGTCTATTTGTTGTTATGATAGGAATTCAGATACCCAGAAAAGGGTTGGAATTGTAACGCAAGTCGTATTAAAATTATATCACGTATTTCAGTTAAAACAAGACAAAGCCTCCAAGGGTGAGGAGACTCCCAATAATCTCAGCAGACAATGTGAATATTTCTCGACGTTACTAATTTTGTACAAGGAGCCGCAAGCAATTTTATTATATTTATTACGTTTAATAGTAAACTGTATCATTAATTTAATATCTGAACAGTCTCTCGGTTTGTAATTCGCTCCGAAGTGTGATGTGCTGAATTGGCAATGTTGTAATGCGAGGGAATTATACAGTCTGTGACGCACGTGACAGTAGTAGGAGATGACCACACCCCCCAGTGTCATGTTATATATTTGCCCCGATCTCATGTTATATTTGGAGATCTTTAGTACAGTAATACAGTAGCAGTAAATGCAATTGTTTTTACCTCAATTCTTCCAGTATCAGGTTGAAAAGCTTTTGCTGGATCTTCAGTTGTTACTCTACATTGTATTGCACATCCATCAACTCGAATATTATCCTGTTCCATACCTAACTCTGGTAAAGTCATTCCTTCAGCAACACGAATTTGAGATTGAACTAAATCAATGCTGAAAAAAGAATACATTTTTTTTATTAAACAGTCAAAAATCAACACCAAATTCATTTATTTTACACTTCATATTATCAGTATATTTATTATTAGGCCTAGTTATTAGTAATATTATTAATAAATATAAAATAATGACATTTTCTGCTTGACTGGCAGCTGACTGTCAAATCAACTGAAACAAAAAAAAAACTCTCACCCGGTCACTCGGAATTGTGACATACACAACATACAGTATTACACGTCATTGGATTCGTCTCGACCAATATTTTCCGAAAATACCATTTCCACATTGATTTATTTTCGCAGCAATCACCAAAATAGTTTCAGAAAACGACGTTTTTCCAGAATTTCAGCTTAAGAAATCCCCTAAGGAGCAAGTTATACATTGTTGTATTTCTCCCGACGAGTGCTTTTAGAGGCTGTGCTTAATTTTCATTTCACCAGCCGAATTCAATGATGTATGACATGTTAACTAGACCATTTTTTTCAGCTAAAATCTGGGAAAAACATTGTTTTTCGACATATTTTAGGCCTATTTCGCGTAAATAAATCACTTTTGACAATAGTAAATCGCAGATTCGGAATGTAGTCGTCAATACGAATCCAATGATGTGTAATAAGCCTATATTACCATTTTAGTGAGTAAAAAAATAACATTTTTTTTAAATCAGTTGTTTATTTTTTGACCGACAGCCGATGGTTTCGGTGGTCAAACGGTTGACCAGTCAGCCGAACTCGTCCCTAAATGCATTGAAGCATATTCTGATGACTCTCGAACATAAAATACAGTACTTTTAATAACAAGCACTGAAAAAGGATGTGATTATGCTGTAACAATTATGATCTAAATAATTTCTTCCCTAATAAGCGACAAAATGTGATAATTTTATGGTTGTAAATGCTCAATAAATTCTTGCTTTTTTAAACTTTCTCAATTTTTTCTATGATTTTGAAAGTTTTTAACAAAAAGTACCAAAGAAAACTAAGTTTGAGAGAGTTCAAAGTTCAGAGAGGTAGTACTGTATTCACAATTTCTCACCAATGAGGTCTAAATATTTGGTTGCAGCACTTGAGAATTTTCCTTTGAGGTATAAAATTCACTATTGCTATAGATTTGCAGGAATGTGAGAGTACCTCAAAATTCTAGTTAAGTTCAGTATAAATTCGGATATTCAAATTTGACTGGAATATATCTGTAACAAATATTGTGGTGGTTGCACGGGTAGCGAATTTTTGTACCCGTATACCCACTCGTTCAACTACCCAGGTACCCAAAGTCAAATCTCAAAAGAGTTAAAAACACTTCGGAAAATTGGAAACATAACAAAACAGGCAAATTTCAACATATTTTAATATTTTACACGTCTTTTTCTGCCCGTTTCTTGTCTTTGAAATACTTTTTGTTTCATTACGATCAGATACCGGTAATAGGTTCCAGAGTTATCGTCAAAAGTCCAAATAACTTCAAGCTAGAGACGAGAATAATCAAAAAATCAAGTATTAATGGACACATAATATATATAGACGAATATTATAAACTGTGGAATAAACAAAACTCTTGAAATGTAACTTAAAATTTTAAATTTTGGACCATGATTTGTTATTTCAATGCAAGATTCATAAATGAGATCGAGATGATCTACGAATTTAGTGATTTCAGAAGAGTAAATGTCCCAATTCGTTAACATTTGATACCACATAAAATGCAACTAAACTCCATTTGACCCTAACTTGGCAGTGAATTGTCAGCAGAACACCAAAAAGTAGCTCCCACATAATATCATTACATGAGTGTCTATTTTAACGTTTAGACACTCACATGATGATATTATGTTGAAACTACTTTTTAGTGTTCTAAGGCCTCCGCAAACAGCCGACAATTCACTGCCAAGTTAGGGTCAAATGGAGTTTAGTAGGCGTAGCGAAAGAATTCAAACACTACTTTTCTAGTCTTTTCACGAGCTTCAGAATGGAC
>JAQFYR010000332.1:0-13608 GCA_034694985.1 Campodea silvestrii
TCAATAGCTGAAGCGAGCTGAAGCTTCATTCTACGATGAAATAGAATTATACTTCACAAGAGAGAAAACTCAACTTTGGAGAAAAATGAATAACAGCTTGCGCACCAGAAATACAGAACTTCACAAAAGAACAAATATTAGGTTGTCATTTTTCGTTGAAACTGAATGAATTGATAATTACAACCAAAACTAATTCAATACTTCAAAGGAAAGCATGTTTTTGTAGAAATTGAAGAATACTTACGTACCAATATCACAAAAGTTGTAATTTGATAAGTTGGTGTATCAGAGTCCAGAAATAAGCAGAATCAAGTACACTAGTTACAGCAGCAGTGTTCCTGTAAACTATTTAACAGGTGTCATTTGCATTAGTTATGAGAATTGCGTAAAAATAGAGAGAGCTAAATAATAATATTTTTAATTTATTTAAAAAATAACGATGAAAAAGTGGCATGGAACCGCCAGCCCTGTCATTAGTTACATTGGTATTAATCATTGCTATGAACTCATAAGGTAGAAAAGTTAATCGAAATGTGGCATTACGTAGGAGAGGTATTGGATCCAGTAATCGAATGTACCATCACTCGTTATTAACCCCTCAGCGCACTACATTCTCTTTTTTGGGAATTTCAGACTGTGTTACGGATAAAGTAAAATAATCGCAAAGAAGTCTACACATAGTATATACTTGTATGTCTTGCAGCTTAATATACTTTAGTCCTATCATTATTTTCTATAGTAGAAAATACTAAGCAATTTACTTCCAACAATATTCTATCGCATCAAATTCTCTCAGAATTTCATGAAGCTTCTAATATTTTGATATATTTATAAAAATACACCATCAGCTTTAAAATATTTAGCCAAAAATGAAATGGATAAATGAAGTTTCGTATGTATAATAATGACATGTAATAATGATCCACTATAACTTTCGTATTTCAGGGGAAAAAATCCACATCTGACGGGTTAAAACATTCATTTCTGCGACAGTTCTAATACATCATGAAGTTATATACAGCAGCTTCGTAACCTTCAAGAATTACGAATTACTGGAAGTACATTTCTACGGAGACCGTAACTCATCATGTACAGTAAGCTAAACCTAATTTAACGTTAAACAGTTTTCTGAAATATACAAATGAATAAAACAACAAAACTCATTTTAACAATGCTGCAAAAGCCCTTTCATATGTTGTTGCAAAGGACGCGAGAAAGTTACTGAAAATAACAAGTTCATACTTTATACTTGCTCAGTCCCTGTAGACCTAACAAAGATAAAACATTTTACTATTGTTAGTTACTTTAAACTACTCTGCTTTGCTACTTCAAAATATACAAAGTCCATTCTGTAGTTTAAATTAAGCCATAGTCCATTTTGTATTTTGAAAGCGCACAACATCTATTATTTTATAATCCTAGAGATAATCATGCTTTTCTAAGTTTTGATGTAAAACACCCTAAAAGCATGTTGCCATGTTTGACGCGATGTAAACTGAACATAAAAATAATCACTGAAGTAGTTCGTCAAACAATAGAAGAGTGTGTATATGTTTTGAGAGATTATAAAATAGAGGAATAAGTGCTTTCAAACTTCGCATTCTCTTTTGTTTTCAACTGTATGCTAGTCTTGTTGTTACCGGTTCGGAAATTTAAGCACCTAGAAGCCAACGTACAGTTGTACTTAAGTCATATTTTTCGAAGAATATTTTTATTTTATTTTTTTCCTACATTTTTATGATTTTCTTATTGCTATAATCGGATTTTCCATACAACAGTCAGAACATGGCCAAACGAGTCGACCGTGATTCACTTTTCTGATATACTTGAAAGTGAGTGTTAGGATGAATTTCAGACACAACATTTAAAAGTCACGTCTTCGAACTTTGACTTCAAATTTTCACAGATTTTGTAGGCAGTGTTCATCAGTTCAGTGACTTATCAACATATACTAAAAAATTACTCTTACTTAGCCTACATACAGGCAAAATACATTACCCACACTAAAGTTTTCATCTTAACCGCACGATAAAACAATTCACTGTCCAGATTTTCACTAATATAAAAGAAAAAGCTTTAGAAAGAGAGGGAAAGTGATTTTAGGCTGAAAGTACCTAACTCCAGATTTCCACTGATTTTATGTTAAAGGTACCTAACTCCAAATTTGAAAGAGAAGAAGGATTTCTCACTAGATATGTGAAAATATATTGAAAGGCTTATCAGGCAAGCAAGGCCGTATATAGGAAAAAATTCGGAGGGGGTTTTGCAACCCTAAGAACCCCCACTTATATAGGGCCTTGCAGGCAAGTTGGGACGAAACCCTGGTCCCAAGCTGTATCCGTAACACAGCCCGAAATTCCGAAAAAAGATAATATAGTGCGCAGAGGTGTTAATAACGAGTGGTGGTACATTCGATTATTGGATCCAATACCTCTCCTACGCAATGCCACATTTCGATTAATTTTTCTACCTTATGAGTTCATAGCAATGATTAATATAAATGTAACTAATGACAGTGCTGGCGGTTCCATGACAAAGGTCTTCACATTCGGACAGCACGAAACAAGGAAATCAGGGAGAAGCCTCCCACCTTAAAAATCCTATTAAAACAGCATATTTTTTCCTTTTACTAAAGTTACGTAAATAAAATTCACTTCACTCCATTTTCTGGTTCCGTCAGCAGTTGAGAAGTTTGCGATAGTAACAGCGGTAGTTGGGTCCGCCCCTCTATAACACAGGGGGCAAATCCGGCCGCCGCTTTTTTTTAATTATATTATTCATTCACAAAGACTTCCGCTAAAAATCTCCTGCTATTTTGGACAACGAACAGCATTCTTATTTAAAATGTGAGTGCTAACCCAATTTGCTTTTTTTTTTCACTACGACTCTTCTACAATCTTGTAGAGTCGAACAGTTCCTTTGGCGCATCTGGTTAAGGTGCTGGTGTAACGTTGTACAACAACCTTTGGCACTGTGGGAAACATTATGTATCTACTAGAGTATATAAGGCTTACACGGCCAGGAAAACACTTTCTGATATCACTGGTTCAATGAGTTGTACTGTATGGGAATCATATGGTTGGAAGTTTCTGTTTGTCCACATGAGCGTAAATCTTACGTTTCCATCACTTTAAATCTTTCGTAAAAAACCTGAAACTGTCCATGTTTGGTAATGAACTGGTTCACTATCTTATCATTGTGAAATGCTTTATTGGAAACATATTTATGCAAGGGTTTTTATGATTATGCGAGTAAGGGTTTTTTCTATGATTATACAGGTAAGAGTTTTTTATGATTATGCCACTAAGTGTCCCATTGATTTTGCCATCTACTACACAGCTTCTTATTTACAAGATTGTTTAAAATTAAGATATCGAATTATTTTTTCATTAAACTCACAATACATACTTACAGTTTAATATAAAAAGTGCCATGTACTATATTATTTACTGTCTGTCACATAAAAGTTGATATTTTTGTGAACATAAGAAGTGAATGTTTGAAGCTTTGTAGGAAGTAGTTATTTACTGGGATCACATATACGAAAGAGCAGCCTTACGCTTTAGGCACAAAATGTTTTTGTTCCCTTGAAAAGACCATACAGTTAAAAGAAAATTGAGAATCTGTCTTTTAAAGAAACCTTTCAAATAAACTACTAACCAATGTCAAAAAGTCACCCCAAACAACCCGAAAAAAGTTTCGGAAGTGAAATGTACACAATACTCATTTAGGATAACTAACATACTATTTATTTACAAATATTACTTGAAGACTAACGAAATCTTATTACTTTGAAGATTTTTGTCTTACAATAGTGAGAATTTTTCTTTTTATTGAAAGTTTCTTTTTAAAGCCATTGATATTTTTTTCTTTTCCAATCAATCAATCTTTGTTGGCAGACTGTTTGGCAAACGTCAATTTACGATGGTACTGGCATACAAATAAAACAATTCACACATGAAAATGCACAAATAATTCGATAGAATATAAAATCGTTGCAACAAGTAAAAGTGGCTCTAACAAAATCCTTTAAATTTGTTTTGAGTTAGAAAATTCCATATGTAATTGGGTAATTTGAAGAGAACTAAAATTCGATTATATCAAAATGAGTTATAAAAAGAACTTGGTCCTATTACCTTATAGTCTGGTTATGGAAGCAACTTATCTGCACCAGTTCCTGTCTGTGACTTGCATGTATTAAAATAAATTACCATACAATCAAATAGCAGAATCATCAGACTTTATAAACTTTTATAAACTAATATTGATTACTAAAACTTCACTAATTTTAGTATATTTTTTTAATTTTACTTTTTCAACATGGAAAGTAACAATACAAATGAGAACTGGTGCATTTTAACTTGAATTCAGAAGTTGGGCATTTTAACGACCTTCAGCAGCAACATGCAGCAACCTCAGATATAAATATCCCTCTTTTAAATTATGAACTTTCATCGCTTTTTAATGTCCTATTTCTGTTTTCCAATACCATATTCAAGCCATTATTCTACTCTACTGAAATTTCTAATGGCGTTCGTTTCTATTATATTAACATATATGAGAATTATTACTTTGCAATGCACCGAACCCTTTTAATGAAAAAACTCCGTTTCCTACTCGACTTCTAATATACCCAGAACAATTAATACGCAATATTGAACGTCATCATGATTTTCAAACGAAGGGTACAGATTTCCACTAATAAGTGGAAAATTTATTTCACAGATAGGAAATTGTTGTAAATCTATTCCTTCTTTTATTTTCCCATATATTCAAATTCCACTTCAAAGTGAATATGAGCTTCCAAATCACAGGGTGGAGCATTTAGTATGAACCGCGTTTTATTCTATAGATATATATAAGCGATATGGCAACTTTAAACCGAAGCGTGGAATAAGGGAAGGTACACGTATGTTGCTTGCAATATATTCAAAACTGCTCTGAATATTGTGGCAATAAATTAATAGAGACTTGGATAGGGGTAGGACATTTTTCGTCTTTTCGTAGCAAGTGAGCTTTTATGTATGCTATTCATGAAAAAATCTCTTACATTGTGGAAAATGGAAAGATATGACCCACTTGCATGGATTGTAGGGAGAAAATTAAATTTTTTAACATGAATGAATAGGGAAGGATATTTCAAAACGGAAACGCATTCCATTTTTCTCAGGGGTATTTTGTAAACTGTTTAATAAATCGTGTATTTGGCTTTGAGGGAATATGTGAATTGAATACATTAGTATGAAAAGGAGAAATGGATATTTACAATTGCATGTAAGGTAATATAACATCGTGGATTTTATAAACGGATTATTGGTATCCAATAAAACATAACAAAAGCTTTGTCACAGATGTTATCACACTTATTAAATTGTACTGTACCTAGAACTTTCTTTATTGTAAAATGAGACTTAATGCAAATAATGTTTGCTACTAATATTATAGTTTACATTTTTGTTTTTATTAATTTTTAAATGTTTTTTTCTACGAAAACAACGTTTCGTTATAATAATTAAAGTTCCTTCTGATCACTGTTGAGCACCCACTGAGAAAATCCATATAGTGTAATTAGTCCACGAATGTTCGAGATTGTAAAGCATATTTGACTTACTGAAATTGATCTACTAAAATATTTTCAAATTTTCCAAACGAAGTGCTAATAGTAATATTGAGAATAAGCTGAATATAGCTTTCTGTCTTCAGCAGAGCAGATGCTAACATTTTTTTCAATCGGTGTGAATTTGCAGATTTTTTCTTTTCCAGATTTTCCATTTTTTAAATAATTAATAACAAAAAAATTATAATATTTTGTAGTGTTTTTAGACTGCATTTATAATCTCATAATTGTCTACTATATTTAAACTGCTATATCATTTTAAAAAACAGATCAGCATATTATTAATATATTTGACTTGTTATTTAAATGTGTTGAAATTACCTGGAATATTATGATCCATGCAGTTAACTTGGAAGGTAACAAGTTCTGAAAAGCGCTGGGCTCTTTCTGCTAATATATCAAGATTTAAATGTTACGTCACAATATATTATGTCTTGACATATAAGGATTACTACGATATGACATTTTTAGTGTACCAAATTACTGTAAACGTCTGGTCATTAAATCCACATACATAATTTATGTAGAGTACGTTCTTTCAATCACTTAAATATTTCCTACATAATTTATTATATACTCCCTTGAGTATCTCTGTATTATACCTCTTATTTAATGAACATACTATAAGAAATTGCATCATTATTTTATGGCGTAGTTGTCGACAATATTAGAATTTTCGTAATATTAGTATGTATTTTTTCCTTGGATTGAAAGTAAAAAGGGCAAAAAAAAAAAAAGTTGGCTGTAGCTTGGCTTCTCCATAATACAGTACCTTTTAATTTTGCAAGGTCGCTCCTAACCAATCGAGATGATTCATGAAGGCTGATAGCGCTCTCTGCTTTGCCAAGAGACAGAAAATGGAAGCGCCACGGAAACTCAATTATCTTTTAGACGCTTCACTATAGAGTTCGGAAGGCTTTTGCTCATAGATCGTGTTTTTTTCTCTGTTTTCTTACTCTTCTTCTTTAACTCGTGTGAAATTACATTTGACATTTTCTTTGTCATTATCAACCCGTTGTTCATTGAAATGCTATTATGAGATCTTTTCTTCAAAAAATGTGATCATCTTATACATCTCAGATTGTAGCAGTTGAAAAGTTTCTGATTGCACTTTTGTTCCAGATTTATCTAAAGTTTTGATTTGCTTTTTTTTCCTTCCTGTACTGTGTCTGTATATATATAGTTTGTTTCTGGAATCTAAAAAAGAAAATAAAAAGGTTGAAGAAATCTGCTCTTCGTGAAGAAAGAATGGTTGTATATTTGGAACTTGATTTAGAATTGCAGAAATAAATAGGATTTTGACCTATTGTTTGAATGAATGAATATAATGAGTTGTTGATAGATGAATGTCAAATTTTGTTGATTAAAGTAAAGTTTGCACAATAGGTTGTAAAGATTGAATTATTATTATTGATACCTCTATAAATCTGTCTGAGAAGCAGTCAGCCGTTGTAATGGAAATTCAGAAATATTTCAGTCGACTAAATTACAACAATAACATAAAGCAAGTGAATATTTCAATTTATACTGCTATATTTAATTTAAGATATTAATCAAGATACGAGAAATTATGTCAGATAGCTTGTTATGACATACATTCGAAAATAACTTTATACTGTAGCACAACAAAATATGGAAAAATCACGTTAACTCAGGTCATCAAAATTATGTCGTCCTGAAGATGTTCGTTTGGAAGTTAAATATCACATTTTTTTGCTTTGCATTACCTTTGAAATTTATTAGTAGAATTCAAAGATTGGCAAATTCTCTGTGGGTATTGTTCTCTCTATCCATGATACCTCTTCACTACTATAAATTATATTGCATTAAAAGTTTATTACAAACTTTAGATGTACTCAAATAATTATCCCATACTATTCTACCAGCACATCCATGCTTACACGAATCTGCAAACCAAATACAGAGTTGCACTTATCTGAATGATAAATTTACTTTCATACTTCCCGCACAAAATTTGCTGTCCTTTACCCTCTTTAGAAACCCTCCTGACAATATTTTTCCAACAGAACTTTACCACAAAAACTAAAATTCTAGCGACCCCCTGTAGTACTGTATATCAACCGCACTGTCAAACACGAACTCCACTTTAATGCTTTTTTAAACCACTCGACTAATAAAAAACTGAATACAAAATCCATTAGTTTTAAACATCACTTTTGAAGTTGTTTATGTGTTAACTCGTCTTCTCTTGTATCGTCCACACATACCATCTTTCTACATATACTCGACAGTACCTCTATATTGTCATACAAACAAAAATTTACCGTTTGCATCATATATTATGTAACCTCAAAGCCCTTTTCTGTATGCTTGCGAAGTAGAAAATATGTTGATCCTAGTGTTGTACAGTTTCATTGCCATATTCTCTAGCACATAGACTGTAGAATCGGAACAAAAGAAGGGCTTTTTCAAAAGTGCTTGAAAGCTAATATTGCACTTGCTGCATTAATCAAATGTTGTATTCTCATTCGTTGGTAAATGGATGTGTACGTTTCAATTTGTTTTGCTATGCGTTTATATAATGCATTTTTATTTGTATATTTATTTAAAGAAAGGTTTTTCAGTTTACACTGTAATTGGTAGATAACTCTAGAAGCAACAAAAAATTGAAACAGAACAACTCTCTGTAGTTATTTGAGTCAATATTTCACAATAGGACGAAAGCTGAATGTTATTGAAATGCCTTTTTTTAGAAATAACCTGATGATATAGTTACAATATTTCAATATACTGTAAATTGCATCGGATTCTAACTTATGGTTGTCAACCATATTGAGATTGGGTTAAATTATATTATAGCTCTTAGGTTTAGTTCTTATACATGTATCTTTCAGAAAATATCTAAAAGAACCGCAGACCACTTTAATGAAATCTTAGGGCTGAGAAGGAACAGAAATATATATTCTCTTCATGAGGCTTGGTGGTTTACATTAAATTGATTTTTCTGCATGTCCAGTGAACAAGATAATTCTGGTATTATATCGAAAGCTTTGGAAACTATATTTTGTTTCTTTTTGTGGTGTTTTTGAGCTCTTTTCAAAATGGTAATTAAAGAAATATTAATATTGCAATTTGCAAAGCTGAATGAACTTTTGTAATAAATACATATTTCAAAACACAGGTGGCATTATTCCTTATTTATAAACTTTCTTAAGTACAGAACTATTTTAACCGAATACGTGCACGGTATATGTGACGGCAATTCTTATAGTGGTTCTAAATCAGGTATGTTGTAGTACCGTCTATACAGTTTGTGTAGATACACTTGTAACTAACACAGTTTGTATATATAAAAAGTTTATTTGACAGGATGTTCAGTCAAACGATAATGAAGAATTTAAATGTCCGATTTTTCGTATTGATTAAGATTTCAAAGAAGCGCGAAGTAAGCACCAAATTAGCATAGACTGAATTTCACAAACTTTAATGTCCACAATCTAATTTTGATTGGACGTTGGACGTTCTAGAGGTATTTCTAAGTACACAGAGAAAATCAACCATTTTAATAAATTGACAATTCATTAAGTTTCTTGCTAACTATACGTGCCTGTTTTAGTGCGAATTCATGTGTTAATAACACTTTCAAATTTTGATTTTTAGATTTAATCCAAATAATTATCTATATAATACTGTATATTAGCTACCTTTACTACTTTTCAACACAGTTTACATTGCTTTATATATGAAAACAGACTATATATGTGCACAATAAAACTTTCTATACCTTCCCATTCTTAACTATACAATTCACGACGAAGCAATACTTTTCAGTCAACAACATTTCTACTCATTCACAAAATTATATACTCCGACTCTATACTTCCTTCATGTTAATAAACAGAAGCAGTAGAAAAAACTTTCTTCTAAATAAGTAAAGATTATCTTCTCTGTTTACATTCTCATCTTCCACTTGCTGCCTTTCTCACTAAATTCAACACTGTACTATCTATGTGTGGAAAATTTGAAACCAACAGAGCTTCCCTGACGTGCTCTTTAACGTTCTGATGAAATCTACTTTTGCTAATGGCAAGCCATTAACTGTTGGGCGGCCAGAATTGTGCATGGGATGAATATGCTATGGAAACACAGTACCTTGCTTCATGGGCGGACACCGATATGCTTACAACAATGCATGTTATGAAATCAAATCTTTTACGAGTTGTAACTGTTGTGTGGTAATATCAATTTTTCCCAGGGTACAAAAGTTTCGGAATAAAAGTAAATTTGAGTGTGAAATGGAAATTTAAAGTCTTCATTTCTTTCAGCTTTTTATTTAGTATTATTATTGTTGTTGTTATTGGGGTCACGGCTTTAAACGCACATCATTATAAATTTCCTTCCTTTTTTTAACATAACTTAGATAACAAGCGGTAAATATTTCATGCTACATGAGAGTATAATTTAACTAAATAAGTTTAAAAACAATCTTGTTAGACCATACACATTCATATTGAAGTAAGTTCAACAGTATCCAAAATGGAAATGTAAAAAATCGTATTAAAAAGGAATGAAATCAGTCGTTGTTCTAGTATTTACATGTAGAAGTAACGAAATAATGAATACTAAAGTTTTGAAGATGAAAGTGTCACAAAAGTGACAAAGATTTTCAGGCCCATTTCCATGAGGATTTACAAAATTATCATTGCACCAGTGCAGTTGATTTATAGCTAAAGAAAATCTAGGACTATATTGAATATAAAACAACTACCGTCACAGTTTCTCTCAATAACTCCAAGTTTTATATACATACAGTACACAAATATGTACAGAAATCTTCGCTAATTTTCCGCAGCACTTAACGCATTTTAGATGGTAACTTTACTTTAAATCTTCTAGAATAACAGATTTATCTTTCATCAGTTAATGACTTTCGTGGATTAAATATTTTATGCTGATTCACCCACCGATATCTTCCATAAAATGGATATATATTAATAATACCTTCCAACTTATACATAATCGTATAAGTACATATATATTATTTTTCGGTAAAACAAACAACTAATACTTGTATCTCATCTAATGTACTCCGCACCCCGCACTTTCCTACACCCTTGACTTATATCCCCTACCTTTAAATTAATCTCTTCCCTAGCTCAAGTATACTGATTTGGTAAATGTGCGTTTTACAATGACCAAAATATAACATCAACCACTGAACTTCTATAATGAGAGAGTAAAATTACAAATTCGAAAGATGATGAACCTATTACCCTCCCAGTCAAATTATAATAGCAAACCCAGAGCTTCTACTAAACAATACTTGTGTTCCATTAAAGATTGGTGTTATTGTACAGTCTCTGCTGTAGAATGAATCTTGTGACTTGTAGTTTGTGTTCCGGAAGAAATAGTTCAAGTTGCTTCAGTGAAGGATTTAGAGTGATTTTAGGGCCATTTATCTTTCGGGGAATTAAGAGGAGGGACTTACAAGACACTAGAGATGGATTTGTAACTCCTGTGTTTCTTAAATGGGAATTCATTTCAAGCAAGACTTTTTTTTCTTTGCTGACAAATTTATGGTACAATGGAATAGTTGAAAGAGTACAGAAAAGTTAAAATACCATTTGCAAAAGTATGTTTGTTTAAATACTTAAAAATAAATTGATGTCTAAAATGTATTGCGATTAAAATTATTGTTTTCCAAGGCTAAAAAATGACTTAACTCGTTTGTACTTCATTCTTCACGAATCTTCACTTACATGTAATTTATATTGATTTCATTACTGGAATATCAGATGTATCCACGGTGAAAATGAGTTTTTAACATCAGTTAATGAAACCAAGTGAGTTTTAACATCAGTAAATGAAACAAAACGAGTTTTTAACATCAGTAAATGAAACAAAACGAGTTTTTAACATCAGTAAATGAAACAAACATGTGAAGTTCCTATAAGCTTTCAATATATCACAATTATATCGTCTTGCTCATTGGTTTTCATGAGAAATATAGCTATGTTGTTGAAATTGGACCACTTACAGCATTCTTGTGGTTGCTCCATTCCAGTATTTTTTTATGTCGATGCTTTTCTTTATTTAACTCTTTGGTAATATACAAGAATAAAAACTTTCACTAAAACTTCTTTGTAATTATATGCTAAAGACACAAAACTCAGAAGTTCTTGTCAGTTATGCTTAAATCTGAAATTTCCTTATTATTTCAAACGCAGTGTTTTGGAAACAATGATAATTTTTGTAAACGAACTGAATTGTGACTGATTTTGATAATTTCTATAGCACAAAACATAAGAATGTACGCTACTAATTTTAATACAGAATAGACATTTTATCGATTTTCTTTACAACTTGAATGATGTCTGATATATATGAATGGTTTGGAACAAGTTTGAAGATAAATTTGACTGTAAAATTGTACATAGGCAATATATTGGTTTATTTCTAAATGGAAAATGACTATTATTGTTTTTATACATGACAATTCATCTGTTAATTTATCTGTTTTTTTCTGTTCGTTTTGTCGTATGAGCTACTGTGGATGAATGTTTGTTCATCTGTGCCTCATAAATAAATAAATTACTTCCATTTTCTGTCTACATTATAACATGATCACATTTAATTACGTTAGCACTAATTTACATCATGTTCTTAAAAACATTTTGATTTTCAGAAGGCTATTTAAAGGGACGTCATGAGATATGCTGTTTGTTAAAGATTTCCATGTCATTAATACTAACTTTCTAAACTAATGATCGCATACAGTTGTCCGAGCGATATTTAAAACGTTGAAATACGACCACAAACAAAAACAAAAAAAATTGAATGCTCACCAGTCACCACCAACAAAAAATACACTTTCTTCCATTCTATCACCTTCATTGAGCAAGTGAATATTCTAACCCATTCCGACACATACTTAAAGATATGATCAAACTAAACTAACCGAAATGCAAAGTTGAAGCTATACCGTAAGTGATTGAGTATTCATATGAAGGTCAACTCCATAAAAATAGTTTGAAAAAAATATTAAGTTTGAGGTTTACCTTCAAAAGCAATAGTGATCGATAAAGTTTGTACCAATACGGCCCTTCGCCTTTTATTCTGTGGACATACCGTATTGAAACTCAAACGTGCAAGCAAAAACTTACAAAGAAATTGAGTTATGGAAAGGAAAATCTATATTTGATACTTTTTCATCTTCTGAGAGTATATTTTGGTATTGTCAGGAACATCAACTCAGATGTGAAGGATGGTCAATAGAATTAGAAGATGAATATCTGGATGAATGGGATATGATTCATGGATTTCTACGAATTTATAATTTAGAGAAGTAAGGTTTCTATTTTACTATAAAAAGGTTTGAGCCTTAGGAATAAATAAAAATTGTACTAGATACGAAAATTAAGTATAATCAAGTTTCACACTAACGGCTGAAAATGAATATAAAACAAGTTGAAATTTCTTTGTGAAAAAATTTATTTGAACCAGTGCTTGTAAATTAATTTTCCCTATTGGCCTACTGCTGTTTGATTTTAACTTTTAAAGGTAACAATTTATTCTAGATCGATTTATAATGCATTATATATTTTTACAGAACCGTTAATATGTGGAAGTTGATACGATCCTTGCAGCCTACATTGAATTATACAACACTGTTAGTACACGCGTTCACATAAATGAGATAATCAGATTTCAGATTAAAGGTCAACTGGCATACGTTATATTGTGTTATATTTATATTTCGTGAGTTTTAATTGATTGTACGTTATATTTGAAGCAAGAAAGATATTTTAATTTTTTTTTCTTAGTCAAACAAAAAAAAGTTCCAGGGCTTCAAAGTCACACGAATATTGCAAAGGAACGCCCTCGACAACTCTGGACATCGACATCTTCTGTTTGGAATGGCGGCGACTACGACGCAGATGGTTGTAGGAATTGTTGAAAATGTTAAAAAGAACTATTTATACCTGCTTTTAATGGTACGTAATTGTATAGAGTGTAACTATAACGCCCAG
>JAQFYR010000333.1:0-13594 GCA_034694985.1 Campodea silvestrii
CCCAAAACCCGTCCCGAAAAAACACTCGCACCCGTTTCCACGATCAAGATGGCGTCACTATCAAAATAAAATCACATTCAAAATCATCTTCCATCCTTTAATTAACATTTAATCCCAAAAAAACCCGTCCCGAAGAAATCCCTGTCCGGAAAAAACACACACACTCTTCTTCAAGTTCAAGATGGCGTCACTATCAAAATAAAATCACATTCAAAATCATCTTCCATCCTTTAATTAACATTTAATCTAAAAAAAACTCACCCAAAAAATCCCTGTCCAGAAAAAACACCCACAGTCTTCTTCAAGTTCAAGATGGCGTCACTATCAAAATAAAATCACTTAAAAAAAACTCAGCCAAAATACCCTCACAGTCTTTTCCAAAATTCACATCTAACTTCAAAAATCAAAATTAATTACTCTCTAAAACATCCGATCGAAATAAATCAAGATGGCGTCACTATCAAACTAAAATCACTTTAAAAAAATCTCATCCAAGAAAACCTCACAGTCTTTTCCAAAAATCCAAACCTAACTTCAAAATCAAAAATTAATTACTCTCTAAAACATCCGACCGAAATAAATCAAGATGGCGTCACTATCAAACTAAAATCACTTTAAAAAAATCTCACCCAAAAAAACCCTCACAGTCTTTCCCAAAAAATTCGCACCTAAGTTCAAAAATCAAAATTAATTACTCTCTAAAACTTCCGACCGAAATAAAAGGTGACAAAAGTCACACCCCTTTGGTGACTTGCAGATACGTCACAATCGGGAGTATAGGACACTCATAAAAGATGGCCGCGTACGTTTGTTGGTGCATCTCATAGGTGCACACGTCGAGTCTATGAAATCAACAAATCTCTATTACTTTCCGAATAGTTTTCAAAGGGAATCAAATTAGTATGTAATGCGTGGATCAAGGGGGAACCCCCCCCCCCATCCGGAACATAAGCGAAACATATTGGGAATGAAAAAAAGAAAGAGAAATAGCTTTCTAAAAACCCTTAAGACACCTTTTTTTCATGGTAAAAGTAAATAAAAATTCGCAACTCAACTATCCTTTTGCTAACCCTGCCTTTCCAAAAACCCGCGGTTCCATCGGTGACTGATACCGAAAATTTGGGCATTCAAATCATCTTTAAATGATATTATGTCCATAGGTTTAACTTTACTAACTTGTGAATGCAATTACGCAAATTGTACAATATTTAACGCATAAGTATATGCTTGGGATCTTGTGGTATTTTCCTAAAAAAATTTGCTTTATTTTCAACACAGACATGATGGCAGCCACGGCCTCTACTGAGTACGGACTTACAACACTGAACACAACCCTACCGGCTTTGGTCCTGGAAGACTATGTGGAAGGGGGAAAACAAAAAGAGATAGAAGAAATACTGGAGGAAGAAAGCATACGAGAGGTAGTACAAGTTGAGGAAACGAAAGCAAAAGAAGAATGCAAGAAAGAAGCGACGGAAGAAGTAGTTGAAGGGGAAATTGAATCAAATTGATGAACCTTCGTACAGATGTATAAAAATGTCGACCACTGCAATCGTTTACTTCCTAAAATTAACTTATGATGATTTATCACAGTAATTTACGAACTTCGTTTAAATCCAAATTTACTTCACATCGCAAATTTGAATATCTTGCAAGCATTGACGTTGCTTCGCCGGAGAGGTTAGTGCTACGGTGAGCCAGTCACTTCGAGTTTCAGTAAAGGATTTAGACACACCAAACTGTATGTATACATAGAATTCAAGTTTGTTCCTTAAACAACTCTTTACTGCAGATTTGCAATTGATGGAAATGTGCTAAGAAAAATAGCATCACCCTAAGACATTTTTGCATTAGGGTTCCCTATACGCTAGGGGGTCCTTCCATGAAACATGAATCTGTGGGAAACATTCCTGAGAATCCTGACACAGTGCACTACACAGAGAAGTAAACAATATTTGTTTAATCTTTGTACGTTTTGACTTTGATTCACAGTTTCACACCATCTGGTCTCTTGGGAAGTAAGTTGTGAGCTCTTCCTAGAAATTTGAACCGGTCAGGGCCTTCTTAACACAATATATTAGATGTGCAAGTAAATCACATTGAAAGTGAAAGTGACTTTTTTCTTAACTTTTTTTTTTAATTTTTGTCAAGTTTAGATTCAATGCCAACTATTAATACCTTTTTTGGGGGCAACTCAGTGAGGTAGGGAAGGGGGTTCTGAGGCTGAACCCCCCCTCCCCCCGAGAAATTCTTATAAGGAAAGAATAAGGAAAAATGAAAAAAATAAAAAAATAATCCCGTTAAAATTTCAGATTTTCAACTAAATATGTCAAAAAAAAGTTCGCCCTCGCATTACTCGGACAATCTTTGAACTTAATTTATGTATTTTTATGGGGTTGACATTAAAAAATATTGGTCTCAAACCGTATACAAAATTTCATAAAAAAAAAAAGTCTTTTTTTATCTCGCTTCGCTCGGACATAATTTTATATCCCAATTTCTAAACATTTTGTGGTCGACCCTCCCCCCTTTCTGGAAATCGAGGAAACACCTCTGGACAACTAGACCGTTGAGGCCCCTTTCTGTTAAGATATAAACCAAATTAAGTAACTCCGTAGCATAAGTATTATGTTTAAAGGAAATTATTGTCAAAATATTTCGCAGACCAAAATCGATCTCCCAATTTACGCCTACGCTTGAGAGAATCGATATCCCATCTACGTGATGTCGTCTTGTAATTATATTGAGTATCTGTAGCACTATATCACTTCGTAAACAGTGTTTATGATAACTACATTGTATATTGCACATGTTTTGTACTCTCATTAGTCATTACTAATCTGGTACTGGTATAACAGTAATATACAATGAAATAAATTACGTACTGAATATCATATTGTAGTGTAGGAATTAGTAATAATAAATAAATATAGAAATTTGCTGTAAAATCACAATAAAACAAAACTAAATAAACAGAAATATGTGTACCCTGATTTACTACAATATAAAGTGTTATACTGGTATATGTAAAACGAAATAGTCAGAATGATGGATCATGAAACTCGAGAAAAAATATGTAAGGTATATACAGCATTGACTATAATTATTACCAGGCAATCTTTTCTGTCATGTTGAATGCCTGTGTTGCAAGGAGTTATAAAGTAGACATATCTTTTAGTTTTTGTTTTCTAGATCCTTTGACAACACCTGCTTTTCACCTGCTTATGTGTATAACCATGTTGGGTTCCAATTTCAAATATTTTTCTCTTTTCTTTACGGAAATTCTCAGCGCTCAATTGGAATGAGAAAAGCCTGTTGAACGTATAATGAAATACAGCCGTTTTCTAACTCCATGTATGTTGAGAATCTTTATGTATATATGTTAGTGTATCAGTTTTCTTTCTGTACACATCAAAGTTGTTTCAGCTGATGATGACCGAGCAGGTCGAAACATGTTCTGAGAATATTCATTAAAAATCTGACGAGGATTTCTGGGTTTTTTCTTCCTTCTACTATTAAAAATGGAATTTGGAATGCACCAAATAATCACAATAATAAATTATGTTAAGTATTATTGGTACTCCTTGGTTTCTGTTATAGTTTTATCAGTTGAACAGGGATAACACTTATTTTATTGATAGCTTAATGATATATTATATTCATAATTCAGAGGATGACAGCCTAGATACCAAAACTACGCATTTACTAATTTATTGTGTTAAATCAGTGATGAGCAGGTAGGATTTCATTGCCTATCTTCGAATTTTCCTGGCTTTGTAAATAAATTTAAGTGTGTAATTCTGGACCCTAACAGCAAAGTGGGTTTAAATCACTTTTTTGTGTTTTTGAATTAACACTATTTTCGAAATCAGAATATTTGACTGCGTTAGTGGTACAAAGGGTTTGGTTTAATCATTTTTGGTTTAGGAGATAGAACTTCGTTAATATGGTATAAGTGCAGCTAGTGCTTGTTAGTGGCAAAAAGTCTGACTTATCTCCATTGAAATCTGTATGTAGTGTTATATAGTATATAGAGATAAGTCTGAACTTACCTGCTTCCACCACTAAGGCAAATTGAAACAGAAGAGGGCAGCACTATTAGGTATTCACATGACTTGTCTCTCTCTGTTTTTAACTTAAAGAGATACACCAGTTTATTATTTTATTTTTAATTTAATAGTTTAAAGAGATAAGTCAATTTTATTATTTTAATTTATTTATTTTTATGTTAGAAGCTATAACTGTTAGCAATACAAAGATAAAAAACAAAAAGTTATCTAGAAATATGTAACTAGCGAGGTTTGGGAACAAACAACACGGTCATTTTTACCTTTAAAGTCATTTTTCTCAAGACATAAAAAAGTGACTTAACCCCCTTTGTCGTTAAGACCCAGAAATTATTTTACGTTGAAATTGGCCTTAATCACCTTTCAATGTTAATGAAAAAAAAAATGATTTTGTTAACGAAAAAAACACCCTATATATGCCGGTTAGAATATTAATTACAGCAGTTAAGAATATTTAATCGATTATCCTTAATGATTATTTTTAAATTAATATTACATTTCTCTCATTTCATGAATTTACAATCTCATCGCTTTACATCTTTGACATATGCTGAATTTGAGACAATTTATGAAATCATCACGCTGGCTGCAATATATTAAGTTATCGCACTACGCGTTCAGAGTTAAAAAGGAATGTGATTAAATTCATGCACTTATGTTACTGCTGTAGAGAAGAGAAGAAGCATTGCATTATTTGATATGTATGCACTTAAAACAAACTGATACTTTTTTTCTTCAGATATACAACACAGTAGGGAAAAATAACACAATAGTTTGATTAGCTAGTAATTGATTTTATGGAAAAATTTAGAAATAATTTAAAACGAAGAATGAAACCTGTGCAGTTCAAGATTTTTACATATTGATTTTGAAACACTAAAGTAGAAGAATAAATTTAAATGAATAGACATTTTCAAAGCATACAGCCTTAATTTTTTGACACTTTTGAAGTTTGATTAATTATGCACATTAATGGAGATCTCTATTTATTTCAAGAGGAATGTGATGTTACTTTGATATGGATTCCATGATATTAATCTCTTCACTCCTTTGCTTATATGACGTGAATGCCGTTTCAACACTATTTCAGTGTGTAAAGCTGCTTATAAAATGATACCTAGTATTTGGTCCTATATTGAAATTTGAGCCTCGTTTATATGGTTAATGAAAATTACAAACTGTGTAGAACAGGTTACGTTCTCGAAACAGAAACTATAGAACATGTACTCATTCATTGCCCGAAATACGCAAATGCACTCCAGTTACTTGCAACTTTATTTTCCTCGATTTCCATCGAAATGAATGTAGCAAATTTACTAGGTGAAACAATTCCGACTGGTCATGCAGATAATATAAGACAAGAAACAATGAAATTTTGATTACAATTGGAGTGATTTCTAGAATTTAAATAAAATAAATTTTATACAGATGAGTCAACAGCGTGAAAGTATTTCCAAAACACCCTATAACAAAATATAAATCAATCAATCGAGGGTAAAACTTTTTTTGTTTTACGTCACTCATTGGCATATTATAAGGCATGGAAATCAGAGAGATTTATAAATAATCCACCCAAATTGAAACACAAACATGTCACAAAATTAGCATTACCTTTAAGGTTTGATTCACATCGCAAGCATTGTATATATACACTTTCCAATGTATAGTACGATAGATAAATTATATTCAATATAATTTATTTATCGATATCATATTTACTGAATATTACAATAATATAGATGTCTGTAGACAGGTACTCTAGTACCTTTTAGCCCCTCAAGGACACTCTCACCTATTTATACAATAACGGAAACGGAAAGGTTCAGGTTGCGCCAGCGGATTTGACCCTACAGTTATCACGAGTAATGGGACACCGGCTGCAGTTTTACGCACGTTTAAAAAGTTCTAAATAGAAGGAAAAACCGCATACCTTTCATGTTCTAATAAGTGCAAAATCTTGTCTGCTGAACAAAGAATATCACATTCCTCTAATTCTGAGTACATGAATATGTAAATTCACAATTACAACTTTCAAAACATTTTATTTTCAGAATTAACAAGAGTGAAGATTGCAATAACCTTACTCAAGGCGATCGAAGAAAATGTTCATCGTACATGTATTTATAATTTTATTACATTTTCAACAACTACATGGAAGCGTTCAAATGAAAGATATTACTCCTGAAATGAATCAAACGAAGATGTTCTTCACTGAGTTTCAAGAAGACTTTTCCTCTTACGGAACACTTGTATTTGTCTCTAAAACCATAAATACTAAGAAGTATGCTTGGAGCTATACCATAATGTTATATCAACAATTAAATATGCATCCGGTTAAGATTTATTATTTGCAAAACAAATTATATTCAATACGACAATATTATACTGCATATGACCAGTTGCCATTAGATATTTTAAAAAGATTTATGCCGTTCGTAAATCGCTTTTCCAACTTTATGGAACTTGCCATCGTCAATGATAATTTCCGACGCTTGAGTATTCCTTTTATGTACGCAAATATTCAGAGATACATGTTACGCAGTCACTTTATTGTTCTTTCCATGCAAACTGAACAATTCATTAACAAACATCTTCACAAATTGCTACCTTACGCTAAATACCTTAGTGTTTATAACATGTCAAGCAACAAGTTGCAAAATGTATGCTGGTACTGTAATTCTGGTAACCATTTATTAATACCGTCAGTACAAAAACTTAGCATCGGGTATTACAAGGACACGAAAAAACACATGTTTATTACACAACATGTAACTACACTACCAAAAGATTTGCGAAAGAAATTACACGGGGAAGTTGACAGTTTTATAGATAGCTATATAAGCAGATGTCGGAATGCTGTCACAAACTCAAAGCGCGTTTATACGGTGAAATACGATCGAGATCCTGTATTGGGCTCTAATTTTCGTCGGACAGCCTCGAAGGAAAATATATATTTCACTAAACCATACGAACTTACAAAATTAATTTACTTAGCAAAACCACCGGAGACACATTTCGATTCCGTAAGTCAATTGCCCACAATCTTCACTCTATCAGCTTGGATTGGTCTATTTCTCAGTTTATTGGGAGTAGTATTAACATCCGTGTATGTGCATAGCACTAAAATAAATGTTGCCATTTTTGAAATTATGCTGCGACCAATACTTCAATGCTACATGTCAGTTGAAGTAAATAAGAAAAATCGCTTCTTTATTTTATTGTGGAGTTACATGTGCATTTTAATATTTACCTGCAATACAGCGAAAATTTCCCAGTTCGCCGCAAGACCTTTAGGGATGGAAATGCCAAAAACTGTAAAAGAGTTAGTCGAAAGCGATTTGTTAATATATTCTCCACACAGTTACGAAGTTCTCATATATCAATTAAATGAAAATGATCCGATGGATGTGAAACTTGCTGAAAAAACTAAACCTGTGTCGCATTTATTAAATTATGGATTTGATATTTGCTTAGACGCTGCAACTAAATTTAAAACTGCATGTTTGGTGAATCCTCGAGCTGTTGCTTCCATGGTGGATTCATTCTATACGAACGCTATAGGGGAAGCAATTCTGAACATATACGTTTTAAATACACCAGTTGTACCATTAGCTATTGCAATTAAAAGTCGTCCACCTATTTCTGAAGAAATAGATTACTGCATATCTGGTGTTGCGCAAGGCAGATTGTATGAGAAAGATAATTCAGATATATCAAACCGAAGAGTACTTCAAGTTATTCACAGAAAAAGAAAACATGAACTTGAACCTCTACTCAAATCATTAGATCCCCAACCATATACTTTGCAGCAAGTAAATGCAGCTTTCATTCTGTACTTGATTTTCATGATAATGGGGTTCTTAGTTCTTGGATTTGAAATATTACTCTAACTCTATACGTGGCATTGGGTGATTAATGTCTGGAATGGTGTAACATTGATAAGATTCGGAAACTCACGTTCAGAATATTTTTTCAACATGTGAATGTGACAATAATTTGTGGTATGAAATACTTCATGTACTGTGTTGCTATGTCACTAAACGTCGGTGCCTAGCAGATGGAGTGCATAAAGTGGTCTTAAAACGTTTGTGTTCACAACTAGTTTACAGGGTCCTTTTGAACCACATATTTGTTACCACTTCTGTTAAAGTTACCTAACTAACCAAGTATGAGCTTCTAATGCGTTCAGTTTCAAGCAAATGTAAAAAAAATCACTATTGCAAAAAGATTACTGAAGATATATTTTTTTAAATTTGAAGAATGTGAAATGAAAAACCGATCATCATTTGGCTGAGTTAGTAAATTTGGTGAGGCCATTTAATTTTTGTCGATTAAGTTTGAATTTAATTATTATTTCATTTTCTTTGCGAGAGTTATTTATACATAACATCAATTATTTTCGTCTAACAGCGCGTTCGTTTTCGAATTTCAATATTTTCGCTCCCCAAACGGATTTACTAGTTCATACGGTACGAAAGGTCAACACAATAAATGCTTGATGACGTAGTACGGAATACCGGTTGGAATGATGAGAATGTCTTATACTAAGTTTTGATTTGTAGTGCTCTGTTTCTTGAGGTACGACTCATTAACTCAATGTTCTTTTCATGACTCACTCGGCTGGAGAGACCGTAATCTCATTGTATCTCTTTCGGTTTTAGTGTAAGGGTGAATGCCTATTGTACTTTAATTTTGTTCAAAACATTTCCACAAGTTAACGTTTCTTTTGCTGAAGACCTTTTATAGAAACAAACGTTGACATTATCACAATGAAGTGAGTTTCAATATTTTCAAATTGTTAAACATCATTGACAACGCAATTGAAGTCTCTACTTATATTAAGTTCATTTCATCGTTTTTCAAATCGATGAAGCCTCTGATTATTCGCGAATCGAATTGTACTGTATGTAAGTTTTGAATGTTAAGTTTAATAATTTTTGCCTTTTTCACATTGAAGTAACTAATATTAATTTCGTTTCAATTTTGTTCTTCTTTTTGCAAATCTAACATAATTACAGTTTTGAATAATACAAAGTACGTATCACACTATTTAGCAGATCAAAATTTTGTTAAAGAATAGTATTAGTTGCAGATATTTTAATATTAAGTTGTGTAATTTATATCATACAACCGTAATGTTTGCATTTGTGTTTGATTGAAACCAGACTTATAAAGTTCACGTCATACTGTTTTTTTAATTATGTTCATGTTATATGCAAAACTACAAAGTTGCACAAGTAAATTATGGTGAATTTTAAATACTGTTCATGCTCAGTCCTGTAATTTTGCCATTCAAACATTACGGTAACAGTTCCCAATTTTAATGAATTGTAATAATTATAGGTAAGAAAATAACGTTTCTTTTTAAATATCTGCAATATTACATAAAAATTATAATGATGTTGGAGTGTATCACATTCCATTATAGATAATTATTTTAAACAATTTTGTTTTCTACGTGCATATTGCAGTAATGGTTAATGACTTTACTGAGTTTTGCAATTCCCGTTTGTCTTTGTTATCTAATATGTAACAATAAAGCATCATTACAAGTACTTGCTATAACATGGGATACAGCAGGTTGCTTGAGTCTGTTGTGCTGAGTTGCAATAATTTTAATTTAAGTCCTGGAATTTTATCATCCTAATATTGCAAAAGCAGTTCTCAATTTACTAATTTGCTCCTGTAGTTTTATTATATCAATTGTATGTCATAAAATTGATTTGTTCAAGTGGATCTCCTATTTCACATATAACAATGCTGTCAAAACCTGTTATACTGTTTGTTACTGTGTATAGTCATAAGTTGGAAATATCTTACATATTGAAAATCAATGTTTAGCGTTCAATTGCTTTCAGTTAATATTACTGCACTCTTATATTCTTGAATGTTTTTTATCATTGATATATTTCCTCAGGAATGATATATTATTGGCTGTAACATTTAACACAAACTGTCACAGTGTTCAAAATATAATAATAATAATAATAATAATAATAAACATCTTGTGACAATGTACAATGTGACGTTCCATTAGTTTCAATAATAAAATATCTAAATATGAAATTGTGTCGTGAACCAAGAGGCAACCAAAGTAACTTTTAATACTGATCGAATGCAAAGTTGGTCAATTGATTGATATTTTGAGTTATATAATTATAATAATGTGCTAATTGATGTTGACTTTATTGCAAATAATAATTGAAAGCAAATGAAGTGTAGCGTCACTGCATAACGTTTGAAATATACCTCTTTTATTAATGCTGAAACAGTTGGGTTGCAGCAAAAAATGTTATCTCACTTATTTACTTTTACGAAACTCACGAAATTTAATATTCAATATTCTAAACCCTGGGAGGTGTTTTATGAGAGCTGCAGCTAAGCGTTCATGGAACATGGATCATTTACTAAACTGTGTTAATATCAAATTGATGAAAACAGCAAATAGGTGAACGCAAATAGATTTACTTGAAATTGTGTGTATAATAAAGTGTGGGAACAAGTCTATGAATGATAAATCAGCTCCAGTATTACACCATGTTTGGACGGAATTGATGAAAAGCATGTGACTGATTCCCTGTTGTATGTAGTTTCAGACCTTTCATTTTCCATGTTTATTGTTTAAATTGTAATTTATGATTTCTGTTTTTAACCTTGCCGTTCCTGTTACGGTAAAATATTTTGACGATCATCGTCATATATATAATTATATATATATATAATTATATACATATATATAACGTTAAACTTCTTGGAAGTTTTTAATATATATTGTACTATTGGATTGTGCGTAATTTATAAATAATTATAATTTGGACTCAAAAGAATGTATGTTATTAATCAATATTTGTAAACAAATGTTATGGTTGTATGGGCTTTATTTCTTTGCTTAATGTGATCTTAGTCCCATTTCCTACTCTGAAACATGTTATGAAAATATCAAATACCAACATTGGTAGTAAATAATTCAGTCTCGACAATTCAGGGTGTCACAGGTACCCCTATACTGAGCTCTAGTGCTGATACTGATCGAATTCGACTTTTACTTACGTTATGATGCATTATACTATTTCAAGTGTAGGTAAAACGATAAAAAGCCACCTGAACGGCATAATTAGAATCAATATCGGTTGCGAAAACCGTACTCAGAATAAACCCCTATTTGCGAAGAAAGGATTTGAATTTATTAAAATAATCTAAGAAGTGAAAGAAAATTAGATTATTTTAATAAAATCTTGTGCCTCTGTTAAGTTCATCTATACAAAAACAATGCAGACTTAAATTTGTTTCCTGTAACACAAATGTTAATTTATATGATCAAATGTAATTAGTTAAAATTTAATTTTTTAAATGAAAATTGCAGATTAAGGCAGGGTAGGCTTAGTTATGTTAGGTAAATCTACGTAATGTTGGATAGGGATAGGTGAGGTAGTTAGGGAAGGTTAGGTAAGGTTGCAATAGGTACAATTAGGTAAGCTTTGGTATAAGGTTAGGTAAATTTTGGTAAGGTTAGGTGGCGTAATTTAAGGTTAAGTAAGGGTGGTAAATTTAAGTATGGTTAGGTAAGGTTAATTCAGGTTAGGTATGATTAGATAACGTTAGGTAAGTTTAGGTAAGGGTCTAAGCCTAAGTAATCTTAGGTAAGGTTAGGTAATGTTAGATACACTAAGGTTAGGTAATGTTAGATACACTAAGGTTAGGTAATGTTAGACACACTAAGATTAGGTAGAGTCAGGTTAGGTCATGTTGGTTAGGTAAGTTTCAG
This sequence comes from Campodea silvestrii, assembly GCA_034694985.1. Lineage (NCBI taxonomy): Eukaryota > Metazoa > Arthropoda > Diplura > Rhabdura > Campodeidae > Campodea > Campodea silvestrii. The sequence goes on from JAQFYR010000333.1 coordinate 11,833, forward strand.
TCAGCTTAGGTTATTTCAAAGCAGGTTTCAATTTGAGTCGATCAGGTTTGCTTAGGTCATGTTTGGTAGGGTTAGATCAGATGTCCTTAAAATATTTAACGATGAGATCGTTAACGGTAACCCTAACACATTGAGGTCCAAACACATTTTGTCAATGTATTTAGTTGTCGTATCTAAATTACTCGTAATAATTTCAGTGCAAAGAAAATCTAATACGGCGTGAAATTGTTACGCGTTGAATTGTCATGGCGATATATATTATTTTGCGCTGAAATGTCCGCTTTAAGTAGACGAAGAACCCATTGTTTTCAGAAGTAATGGTCTAAATACATTTAATGTAAATATCAGTAACGACATTTTTAAGTATGCCATTTTAAATTATAGCGCACATGCTAATGAAGAAGAAAAATACATTAGTAGAACACTTTCCATGACAAACACTATAGAAATATACTCTATTACCACAAGCGTTAATATCTCAGCTAATGATATTTTACACATTTTATATTTGAGGAATAATGTCCAAGTACGCATTATCAAAACGGTAACATCGATTTTTGAATTTGTTGAAATATCCATTATTCGTGTTTAGCTGTTCAACATATCCTGACGGAGTTTTCGGTTTGTTGTAAATCCCCAATTTTATATTAAAATCATTTGAGAAAAGCGATTTTTTAAGAAACCTGAAACATTCTATGTGTGTGTATATATTCTGAGTACAGTGAACTGTAAGAATTGTCAGAGTTTATAGTGAGGAGCACTTCTTATTCCAATTTCGGAGGTAAGTTATTAATTAAAATTTTATGTAATATTTCCAGCATTTCAACAAATATTTATATTCCCATAATTTAAATAATGAAATCAGATATTCTGACAATGAATGAATATTTGAAAACTTTAGCTCTAAACAATACCTTACCGTGACAAATTCCTGCAAGAAAGTCTTACATGTCCACCTATAAAATGTGAATCCCAAAAAAAAAAAAAAAAGTTTATTTATCTTTGAAAATAATACCGATATCATTGACATTTTGAAGAATTTTATATTTCACTCTACCCATTTTAGTGTTTTTGTTGTGTTTCTTGATGGCTAGGTAAAACTCCAAGAAAAATGATGGAGATGATCTCTGGACGCTCGTTTTTCTAGTACTTGCTATACATTGTGCACTAAATACGCGACAGCTGCTTATTGCTTTGAAATTATATACGTGTATAGCTTATTTAAAAGGTTAAAAACTGCATTTTCCTTGATAGGGTTTCTACCAAACGATACAAAACCATTGACCATTTCTTGATATATTTATCGTCTTGGCAAATTCGAAATTTCATATCGTCTTATCTCGACAAAATGTTTTATTCTATTGCTGTAATGAAGTCTTCATATTGTATCGTTTCGATAACTCAATCATTGATTTCGACTTCAACAATCGTTCATTTTTATTTGAAATCAGGGAAATCCCTGTGGCAACATTAGTGTCGAATATAAATAACATTCTTGGATAGTACTGACCAAAACACTTCATGATATATATGTTTTTGAAATTTTGGCCATCCCTAATATATATATATATATATATATATATATATATATATATATATGTATATGACTTAATAAAAAGCTAAATTGAACATAAAATATCCCGGCGTGTGAGGTCATCACTTTTCGCTAAACAGTATACAAATTCTAATCAATATCTTCGGAACTAAAAGTAATATGGACGTCCAAATTTCTCCATATGTTATAGAAATATTTTACTCCAAA
>JAQFYR010000334.1:0-13588 GCA_034694985.1 Campodea silvestrii
GCCAGATATTTTGCCGATTTCTAGGCATATTCGTCCTTGCTGTCACTTTGAAAAAAGGAGGAAAATATGAAGTTTAATTTTTCAAAGTTGCTCAAGTCAAATTCTCCAAATAGCGCGGCGGTGCTCAAACACATCTGCTGGCAACCCCTTTTCGAAATTACATAGGGCCTAGTAGAATTCGTAGGAAGTTAGCAAAGTGCAAGTATCAACGCCTAGCATTTGATTTATGGTTTATTTGTACGCATCCAAATAAATGTTTCAATCCAGGACGAATTCAAATACACCTCTTTGCTCCCTGTCTTAAAACACAATCAATTCAATCATACTGGTAAACACATTAGGCTGTTTTAAAACATTAAATGAAAAGAGCACAAGCATGCCAACAGATTTACAACTAATACAACTTGTATTTATAGTTATACACATTATTTTTTAAGATTGAACAGAACCAGTTTTAAGGTGCTTATACACTGAAGAATTCTTATTTACAGCTCTCCAAAAATTTAATTTCACAAGTTTTTAAACCAGTTAGAGCTAGGTTCTTACACTGCCATAGCATCACTAGATGTAGTACAATACATGTACAATTGTAAAATTCCATTGAAATAGCTCTGGCAAGCATGGATGCAAAATGTTCGGTCTGTTCCCGGTACCCAAATTTAGACAATTATCCCGTTCTCGGAGATTTTTTTTACTCGGAGGCATTTTAACTCAATAACTTTGCTGTTTGAAAGTATTCTCATAACGCGTTTGGTATCATTTGAAAGCTCGTGAATAGACAAGAAAAATAGTTTTTGAATTACTTCGCTACATCTGGTAGTTCGTGTTTTATGTGGTGTCAAATATTACTGCATATCAAAATCACAATTTGCATTTCGATGTCATTTGTGAATCATGCGCTGAAACAACATTTCATAGGTCTCTCATTTGAAGTTATTTGTTTTTTGGATGATAACTAGTGTTTCCATCGGGTACCCGATTACCCGGGTAGACGTTCGGTAGGGATGTGCGAGTACTCGAAAATTCGGTTCGAGTTCGAGTACTCGAACTCGACTCGAAAAAAAATCAAAAACTCGAACTCGAAATTCGAGTTTTTAAAGAAACTCGATGTATCGAGAATTTCCATCATTACTCGCGGGAAATGTTCGAGTTTTAACAAATTTTATTAAAATATACATCGTTATCAAATAAACAAAAGAAACCGCAACTTAATGCGATCGCCGGGTGACTTTTTATTGCTTTTTGAAATATTTACATCGTAGCGCTCATCCGACCTTGAGTTACACGAGATAACAAAGAGAGCAGGTGTTGTGCGAGAATAAAACTGTCAGGAGTGGAAATGTTGGGCATATTATAATAAAGAAATTACAAATATCTATTTTACTTATCCTATAACAACATTTTAAATAACTTTCAGACACCATTCTGACCATTTAGTATACGTTTTCAACTAACAAATTCGTTAGAAAAACTAGCATAATGACAGATTTCCCGTAATTTCAACAGGCTGAGCAAACAAAATAATATTAATCTGTGATGAAATAAATCAAATGTCTCATCCAAATAATATGAAAGAATTTAAAAAGGTCGTTTTCAGCAACAAAAAAATGGTATAGGCTGGTCAAGGACGCTGATAAGATCCTTATCTGATTTCAAGAGATAGAAAAACATTTCCTAATGGAGAAATAGGATACTGTTTATAAATACGGTAGGGCCTACTTATAAGACAAAGATTGAGAGAGAAAAAAAATTAAGTTTAGAGATGAATAGTTTGGAAGTGAAATTATACCAATGAATGTTTGAATGATGTTTTTAAATGTTTGACGAGTTTTCGACAGAGCAAATTATAATACACTTCTGAAATTTATTCATTCCAGTTCATTGCATTATTACTATAATAATTATAAAAGTTAAAAATAGGGGTATGCTGTTGGCAGGAGTCACTTGTACCGTAAGTGGGTACGGTGCCCGAAATCCCGCCGAAAACGAGTCTAAAAGTAAAAAAAAAAAAACAGACCTAAAAAAAATAAAGAATAAAAAAAGACATCGCGATCTAGGCTGGATATGGACATGTTACATATTGGCAGAAGCGCAATAAAACATACTTTTCAAAAATGTAGAGAAGTCTCAGATACACCCCGCAAGTGATGAATTACAATAAAAAATGCGACGAAAATAAATTGTTTGCGACCAGCATTTTATTGTTTCACTGCCTGTAACTTCCCATTTTTAAAGTGAAATGTTCGGAACCATGAATATTTCGATTTTTGAGTTCAATGCGCGTATTTTGATATGCAACACGACTATATTCGACGGTAAAAAAAAGAACTTATAGTGCAAAAAAAAGTTCAAAATTCTCGACTCGAACATTTCGAGTTTTCAAAATACTCGAAAATACTCGACTCGAACTCGACCCGATTGAAAATCAAATACTCGAAACTCGACTCGAATTTATCTCGGAGAAAATTTCTCGACTCGAACTCGACTCGAAGCAAAAATTTGCTGCTCGCACATCCCTAATTATAATGAAAAGAAACTTGATCACCAGCTTAACAAGAGGTATCCAGTTTATGGGTGTCCATGGGTTCCCGGAAACCCTCCCGTATATCTGGATAAATATTTCTCGAAATACGAATTCCTGTTTTTTTCCACATTAAGTTTTTCTGATTTTCACTGAATACGGGCATATAAAGATTTGAAAATTAACTTTATTGCTCTGTAAACAGTAGAATTTGACCTATACCGTTTCAAGTTGATGAATTTATAGTATTATACAAATATCAGTTTTTTTATAAAAAAAATAAAATAATAAAAAAAAAGACCCTGTTTTAGAAATATTCAAGACGTTTCTTAAAAATCCATTTTTTATGTTTTGGCATTCTTCATAAGAAATAATTGACACCCCCTTTTCACTCCCCCACCGTCCCTCCGACCACAATCTGATTCTCTCTTCATTTCCTCATGCTTTTTTTCAAACAGTGACGTGCACATTACAACTTCAATTACGCAAAAATTAGAAATTAACGCATTCTACCCACTCCTAATTTCTCTCTACTGCTTTCCTGGTTTCCGTGCTCTTTCTGCACGAAAATGTATGCACGTTCACTTCAACTCTTGTTGCTTAAAAGGGAAAATTTTCCCTTTATAGCTGTTTCATATTTCCCTCAAAGAGTTACAATGTACAGATTATGCTGGACAGGGGTCAGTGTTGACAACTTTGTTCGCTCTACGTCAAGCTTCAGGGCTTCAGCCCAAGGGTCCAGAGCCAACTTGAATCCTATACCTGCTAGCATATATTTCATTTTTTTTACCTACCTTGTTACAAAGCTCTATTTATCACAAGAAAATTGAAATCTAATTTTTTTTTTCTCAATATTCTGCCATTAATAAGGCTATTGTAGCAATTTACGTTCAGTGCATTTTAACTGCCGTATATCACTGTATCAGTGTTGCCAATTCTCTCTATAATGTGAATGTTTATCCTCCATACAGTCAATACAGATCAGAGACAATAGAAGGGTGGGAGGTCTTTGCACTCCCATCAATTCAAATCAAGCGGTTTGAGTTACTCACTTTTTCTACCACTCGTGTCGCTGCAGTCGAGTCCTGGGCTAAAGTGAAGCCGTTTTTGCACAGCAGTAAGTTGGAGCATTTATTTTTTGCCAATGATATTTTAGTGTTTTGACTTTCGTCGATGTTTTAAAGTAAAAATTGTGAAGTGACAACGATGCCACAAACTTGTGTGGTACCTGGTTGCAAAAGTGGTTATAAAACTTCTACAGATCCTACAAAAAGAAGTTATTTTTCTATTCCAAAAGAAGAAGACATTCGACAATTGTGGATAAAGGCAATACCTCGAAAGGATTATAAATACACACAATATTCCAAGGTGAGTGAAACACTGTAAATGTACACATAATAGGCTAGATCTAACGTTGAAAATAATTGAGGATCCTCGAAGAAAAGTATAGGATAGGCTAGCCTAGGCTATGGATAAAACAGCATAAGGTAGCCTAGCCTAACATGTAGTTCTAGCCTAGTTTCTATTGTTAACACCCACTCTTGCCATTTTCAGTAGGCCTAGGCCTATATTTTTGTAGGCTATTTTGTCCACCACAATCTGACAATGCCAAAACTCAAAACAAGAAGAAGGGGATTTATCAATGGAGACGATGGTAACATAGAGTAGGTCTAGGCTACCAGTAAGTAGGTTCAGGGCTAGTCCAACCTAACTGCATTATTCAGTCATTTTTTATGAACAGTAAATAACTCCTACACTACAATCACTAAAATAGCCTATAAATATCCTGTAAAGTCTGTGTAGGTCATTTACATTGTCAAAAATTGTCAATGCAAAGGGTTTCGTTAAAAATGTCAATGCAAAGGATTTTTTTCTATTTCTTACATAAATTAAAATGAAGTAATTATGAAATGATCTAATAAGAAGGTCTAAAAGTATCGAAAATGAACTGTCTTACGATAGTTCTGTTTTTTTTTTAATTGTTAGAATTAACACTTCTAAAAGTTAGTTTTATTTAAATGATGTTAAAACAGAAAAAAATGTTGCTTACATTCCTTACAATCCTCAATTTCAATTATTAATTTACTGAATTGAAAGGTAGGCAGTAGGCGCATTTTGTTTTGTGTAAAGTAAAATAATGGACCAATTTTTTGGAAGGACAGGTAAGTTTTTCTCCCATCTAAATACATGGGGACAACTCATTTTCAGCTTACAATTATTCAACTATTTATTAGTGAATTTAAATAGTTCTTGTGTTGAAATGTGGGAAATTATCTCAGCTTTTTGATGGAAGTGAAATTATTTGGTTTAAATGAATATTTACTAGTCAAAATAAAAAAAATTAATATGGTGAAATGATCCGTTTAAAAGTGAAAAGTAGCAATTTTTGGAATTTTTTTTCCGTACCTTTAAATTTATGCAAACACAAAAATAAAATATTTCCATAATCTGCAAAACTTGAACTTTCTGTGAATGTTTTTAACTTTTTATATCTGTGATTATTTTAAATTAAAAGTACGGAAAAAATTCCTGAAGATTGCAACTTTTCACTTTTCCACTAATCAATTTAGCATGTGAAAATTTCATTTTGACAAATAAATGTGCATTTAAACAAAATAATTTCACTTCCACCAAAAATCTGATATCATTTCCTACATTTGAGACACAAAAATTGTTCAATTTCATTAATAAGTGACTAAGTAACTAGAAGTTGAAAATGAGCTCAGTCCCCATGTATTTAGATAAGAGAAAAATTCACCTTCCAAAAAATTGGTTCATTGACTTTAATTAGAACATTTATAGTAATTTATTTTTTGAATAATTCTTTTTATTGAAAAATTGTAATCTTTGGAAATTTTTTACTGTACAGTGTTTTCAAATACGAAACAAACATGAAGAAAAATAGATTAGGTTAGATGATCATTGATGAGTGGGTAACATGAAAAGAAGTAAAAAATAAAATTGTGAAAAAAGCTAGGCTATGGTAGAGAACTAATGGAAGCACTAAGAAATGTGAGCAGGTTGTCATTAGAAAAACAGCTGAAAAGTTTCATTTTAGTTAATAATTTTGACTGTTGCTCAATTGTTTATTAAGAAAAAAAAAGTTTTTGATTCACATTCAACAGATGCTAGCATATCAACAATGTTTGTGGCTGTAAAATCATACTGCTTCAATGACTGATTTTGATAATCAGACCTACATTCCAACAGAGAAAAAGTAGGTTAGATAGGCCTACGCTACATGTTTGAGCTGGTTACAATTTCTCACTTTTCTTTGTAAATGTTTGAATTGAAGAAGTTGCAGAAATAAAAGTAGGCCTACCTCAAGGCTATTTGAAATTATAATCTGCAAAGACTTTAATTTTAATGACGATTTTTCTATCTGACCTTTTGCACATAAAATGACAAAAAAAATTATATTGCATCCGGCTGAGTTTATTTAAAACATTCAGCGTAGAACATAATTCATAACATTGTAAATTCCCTTTGTCAAAGATCAAAGTATAAAATTAGGGTAATTGTGCTAATTACAAAGTTTGACATAATTAAAGGGTCACTCCATCGAAGATCGTAAATTTTCCACTTAATTGACATTCCTTTTCGTCAATTTTTTTCATGAATTGCAAAGAAAAAATTATTTCATTTCATTCATCCGTTCCAATGTTATGACCGTTTAAAATTGCATTGTATGTGTACCTCTATGACGTCATCAAAATTATTTAAATTAATATCTCAATAACGGTTTATCATAAAATGCTGATTCTTTTTTTAAAAGTAGTGGAAACAATAGTTGTACCTATTAATATATTTTTATTTTAACATATAATCAGGGGAGCAGCTATTGGTATTTTTATTTTGTACCTCTATGACGTCATCACTATTTTCAGACATTCATAACTCGGGAACGGTATGGCTGAAATCTATAATTTTTTCGCCGATTGTCATGGACAAGTTTATACTACATAATAAAAAAATATCTCAATTTTTTTTGTCGTTGGAGTGACTCTTTAAGAAAAAATTCATCAATAAGTCATCTATTCAAGTCATTTATAAAAGTGTAATGTATTATGGATCTTTTGAGAGATAAATGTAAATAGGCCTAATTTATTTTTTCATTTTAGGTATGCGATCTTCACTTTCATTCAAAGCACATTATTGATAACTACAATCATAATATCAATGGAGAAGATGTAAGCCTTGAAAGGGGAAAACTGATGCTGGAAAAGGATGCAGTTCCAAGTATATTTCCAAACCTACCAACATATTTAACAAAGTAAGTATTGAAGTGCATCATGTGAAGCCTAACAGGAGTAACAGGTCTATACTACAGTATACTATGGCAACAAACCAACAAACAAAATTGCTTATCGTACTGTTATATGATAGCAATTTGAATGGAATTTATTTAATATATAATGAAGGTGAAATCTATTGTCATTTGGAAATGTTTTGGCAAATTGCAATATTTTAAAAATCATCTGATAGGCCTATGTGAAGTTTTCTTTAATTAGCATATGAGTTGTTACGGTATTCAGATAGTGATTAGAGAAATCATAGTTTTTAACATCTTTAACACTTCCATAATTTTGAAGCAGTCGACTTTCTCGTATAAATTAGGGAAATCACATCGCAAATACCGGTATTAGAGATCAGGAACGTTTAAAGGTCATCTTTACAATTTCTTCAGGATTTTTATTTAGGCACTGTAATATTCAATATAAATATAATATCAAAACAAAATTATTCAAAATATTTGTGAGGACAGTATTTTTAATTATAAAAAACTTTTTCTTTTGTTATCATAGTATATATTTTTACTGTAAGGCCCAAAATTTATCGCTACAGCACCGTTTTTATCTTTTCTATGAACTGTCCAAAGTATATAATTCAGAAAAAAATAATACCAGTCTTAGTTTATAAGCAAATGTGTACTGAGCCTAATTATTGAATTTGAAGAGTTCAATTCTGTGTAAAAGATTTTTAAAATGGGAAAAAGTAAACAAAGAACACAAATCTAGGTGCGAGATTTAAGATATGCCTTTATTAAAGTTACCTTATATTTATATTTTCAGAAAAATTCACCGAAGAGACCCTCCAAAGAAACGTGCCTTGGATTCTGAATGCCAGAAACTTCAAACTCAATTCAAAAAGCAGAAATCAAATTGTGTTGCTGACGTTCAGTGTAATAATGTTTCAGAGGCTGTGGAAACACCGGACCTCAGTGTTAAAGCTAATCTCAACTCTGATTCGCCAAATTCTAATAATTACAAGTGCAAAGACATAAGATTTAGGGAAGCATTTTATCGCAGCAGGCGCTCTGTTGTGACTTTAAGATTACAGAATGCTCGTCTTCGCAAGCTCAATGCAAAGATTCGCCAACAGTGTTCAGAGATGCAAAGATTTCTGACGGATTTTGAAGGTTTACCAACGCGTTTACGAAGTGCTGTGCAAGAAGCTATAAAAATGAATAAGTGCGTATCCAAGAAAGGAATGCGTTATTCTAACGAGTGGCTATTGGATTCGATCCTTCTTCGGATTAGATCCCTCTCCGTTTACAATTATTTACGAGATAATAATTACTTGCCCCTGCCAGATCCTGTGACACTTTACCGTCGAATGCAGAATCTTAGTGCAGCGTTTGGATTTGATCCTAACTTGTTTGAACTGCTTAAACAGAAACTCCTGGATTTGCCACTACTAGAAAGAAGAGGAATCCTCATGTTTGATGAGATGAAGTTGCAACCTCACCTTGATATTAACAAGAAAACCAACTCACTTGTAGGTAGGAATATACATATATTTTCTGAAGCTAATTACCGTATTTACTCGGATATAGCGCGCATCCTAAATTAAGCCGTTGATTTTTTTGATTTTTTTAAAAGGAAAAGAAGAAAAGATTGTTTTTCGCACTATAGTGTATATTTTGCCATTTTCTCGTCTCTGGATGGTTTCCAGAACAAGTAGGCTAATTTACATTTTGGAAAGAACTTGTAGAGACGACTGGAATGGTACGGTATGTAAAACTATAAATACGGTTACGATTTTGGATTTTTGGATGACTGAGCTATGCAAAGTTTTTGAAAAGATACTGGTTCTCGCGTATAAGATGCACTATGTAAATATTATATGATTTTTCAACAAATAAAATCAGCGTTATATGCGAGTAAATATGCTACTAGTCCAATTAGAAATGTGTTCTTGACATGTAAAATCTTGTACATGTAACAATACAAGTAAGCTTTTATTTTGTTGTAGATTAGACCTACGTTTTATATAAATAACATGGAATCATTTACTTATTTGCAACTTTTACTTTCACCATCTCAAACAGAGTGAGGTATCCAATAAATTAGTAGGCAATATTTCTTAAGACAAAATAATTTTTGTTTCTTATTTGCAAAATCGCACCATTTCCCTGACATCTTTCTAATGCATTTATGAATACCAGTTCAATTATATTATGCTATAAACAATATCAGAAAATTCATCACAGGGCACAAAATATTAATTGTTTAATAAAAATGAAAAACAATTGAGCTGAACTTTGGATCACTTCATTGGTTGATTCTTGATTGGTTGTACAGCTACCAGCCTTGATAATTGTGATTATGAATAATATTTAATTAAAATACACGAAACATGTTTGTTTCAGGTATGGTTGATTTTGGTGATGAACAAAGAGAACAGGATAAATTCAAGAAAGCTGATCATTCATTAGTGTTCCTGTTCCGATCACATTACGGCTTTTGGACACAAACTGTAGGATGTTTCAGTTCATTTGGCAGTACCCCAGCAATTGTTCTTCACCGCTTTATAATACAGTGTATCGTCATGCTCCACAACAGTGGTGCAATCGTTGACGCTGTTGTTTGTGATTGTGCTTCAACAAACCGATCTGCGCTCTCAATGCTTGGTGTTAATGGTAAAAGAAATGACATGTGTAATAAATTTATAAGTCCGACAGATACTTCCAAATATGTTTACGTGCTCTTTGATTCGTGCCATTTAATAAAATGTGTGAGAAACAACTTGCTTGGTTGTGAGCAATTTGCAATGCCAAACGGAAAGTCGGTCAAACAGGAACATTTTATTTCTCTTTTTGAAGAAGAGATGAAACTTCCGCATGGACTTCGCGTCGTTCCAAAGTTGACGAAACAGCATGTAGCTCCGAACTGTTTTCAAAAAATGAATGTTCGAACTGCTGTGCAATTGATTAGCGATTCGACAGCTAATGGACTCGAATTTTACAAATCTAAACACATTGAGAAATTTCAGGATTGCGATGAAACCATTAAATTTTGCAAACAGTTTAACAAACTATTTGATTGTTTAAATACAAAAACATCATCCGAAGGTCTTCGAAAAAACTGCTGGCGGTCGAGATATTTAAAAGACTTTATAATTTTTTTAAATGATTGGGAAGTGCATATTGAAAAATGTTCAACAGAACAGAAGAAATTATTTCTCTCGTATCAAACTTGTCAAGGGCTACGTATTACAGTAACGTCCATTCTCGAATTAGTAGATGTTTTAATAGATTCTGGATACAAATATGTTCTCACCAAACACTTAAATCAGGATCCCCTGGAACGATTCTTCGGCATGATCAGACAGGGAGGTGGTAGTTCAACACACCCAACACCCGCAATATTTTTGTATATATATCGCTTAATGTCATGCTACAGTTTGATAAAACCCCCAAGAAAAAGCAATGTAGAAACTGTAAGCAGAGATCACATATTATTAGGTTTACAGAATTTAAAATCTACAACAGCCAAAATAGATCATTGCAGTGAACTTGCTTTAAAAATAGAAAGGTATTTTGCTAATCCTGAATCAGTTGATAGTAATGATAGTAGTGTTGTTCACATGGGACTTGAAAACAATTTTCATGATTACATTTCTGTGAGTTGTGAAGATAATATTGTATATTACCTTGGAGGGTATGTGATAAGAAAATTATTGACTGTTACAAAATGTGATGTTTGTGTATGTAATATTAAGTCAAACCCTTTGCCTTTGTTCAGCCACATTGTTGATATAAAAAGTAGAGGATTTTTAATCCATTGTGGTACCAAAATGTTCCAATTATTAAAATTAATAGAGAATATTATACAGATGTCACTAGAAAATTATCATTCTGATGTATATTTTGAAATTGTAAACAAATTGCTAGGAGATGATGAATTAATGAATTTGAAAGTTGGTTGTGATAATCACTTTTTAGAAGTAACTAGTTTTGTTATAAATTTTTATATTGTTTGTCGACTTCATTTTTTTACTCGAAATGTTAATAAACTCTCTAAGAACAGTGAAATGCACAAACAGAATAAAAAAAAGGCACATTTGTAAAAAGAAAAAAGCAGAGTTTTTATTCAAGTAAATGGGAGGCTTCTAGAAAATATTGCGAAATAGTGTAAGTGTATTTTGAATGTTCATTATCTTTTCTATATTTTCATAAAAAGGTTCTGATATGGTGTACAAATGGATTTTCATTAATTTGGTTTAAACAAAATGATGTTTTGGTAACTTGTGAATTTGTATTTCCAAGCATGGGTGTCTGCAGAAAAAACTGCAAAGGGGGAGGGGGCAAGAAGGCATCTGCTAGAGAAGAACTTTGCAGCGAAAGCGATTTTTTTTGCCTTTTATGCCAAACTGTAATTTTCAAGGGGTTTTAACCAATGTTTTTTTTACACATTTCCATTCTTTTTCTTTCACATTTTTGTAAAAGTTTTTTTTATTAGTTGTTCAAAGGTCCGGGGGGGGGGGGAGTTACCCCCAGCAGACGTGCATGTCTTCAAGCTTCGCTTTATAATATGATGTCTTATATTGTATAGACAATTTCCTAAGGGTGAACTACTTTTTCTCTCATAAGACAACATGTAAATAGAGGTAACTTCGGGAATTTATTTCATGCCTTTGTGTTGTACCAGCTGATAGTGCGTCTTCTAAGGTTTAAATACACATGATAATATTTGTTCAAGTTAAGGGTACTGAAAAAATTCAAACAGATTTATTTTAAAAGTAAATAATGGACATAATTTATATCCAGTACATTTTCCATTCGATGACAAAATGAATTTTTTTCCGTACTCTTAACTTGGAACAAATAGCAAATATTATCATGTGTATTTAAACCTCAGAAGATGCACTGTCAGTGGGTATTTTTATTTTTTCGATTGGAGTAGCGTAAAGGTATGAAAAAAAATCCTGAAGTTACCTCTATTTACATTTTCTCTACGGGAGAAAAAAGTGGTTGACCGTTAGGAAATTGACTAATTTAGTCAGCAGTGAATAAGTAGGAAAGTATTTTTGATTTTGCAGTCCTGGTAAATTTATTGCTGCTGTCGGATTATTGCCACTTTAATTTATTAATTACGGTGTTTTCGGAATTAATTCACAACTATTACAAGTTAATTTCATAAAAACGTTTGTACTTCTGTAGTATATTATTTTATTCATAAAATGTAGAAGAATATCTGAAAAAATAAATTCCTGACAAAATGTGAATATATCACTTTTATAAAAAGTCTTATCTATACTCAAAATATTGATAAAATTAATATTTTTTTAGCAAATCTTCATATAGTCGCCATAGAAAAATAGCCCAGGATGCTACAACTGCGCCGCCCTACCGGTAGCTTTGAGCGGGAACTGAAACCGCAAGGGGGAGTGCAAAGACCTCCCGCCCTTCTATTGACTCTGCTTTCTATGCAAGCATTATTAACATTTATTGTGTGAAACTAATTGCTATTTCAGGCCCCATCCCAAGCTTAAATATATTGCTGAACTATTTGGTAAATTTGCAGAAAATCTCAAGAGTTTCTAACTTTCTATAGCCTATATTAATTCTCGAAAGTACCATAACGTGAAATTTGGCTTTCTTTCTAGGCTAATAAAAAATTAGTGTATTATAGCATATATCGACACCATTTTTCACACTATCCAGTGGTGTATATTACGTTTAAACACTTTGAAGTATTAAAAATTTATGTCAGAAATACGGAAAATAAAACATTCGTTTTTACTACAGCTGTGCGCGATATTTCGGCTACGCGAAGTGGGACAGACTTCGTCTGTCTAATTTTGGTAAAACGGCACTGCTAATACGAGGGCACGAATCTGGAAAGTAGGACAGGGCGTAGCACCCTTTTGTATCTGTCTAGATGAAACATTAGTTTGCCAGATAAAGTTTGTCAGTTTGCTGCGACCGGGGCGCTGTTATTCCTCGACTATGGCGTCTATATCTCTGGAATGCTATGGAAATAAAAACGGGTCAAGTTTGAGTTATACCTTTTGCGACATTGGTGTGTCATCTCGTCCCCTTTTTAGATTGGGCGCTCGTATAATCTTGCTTGGCTTCCCTCCACCTCCCCACTCCTCCAATTTCACTGGATGCATCACTCAACAATGACATTTGCAACAATCAAGCTGGGAAAAAATATACCATTGTTAAAAACTGCACCTGGGACTTTTTCTGCTCACAGACAATAGAAAAACAATGATCCCTATGTATTTTCTAAGACAACTAACTGTTTAGGTAATAAATATTTTGATAAAATAAAATTCCGTAATGGATTTGTTTATTGTCACGAAATAGGCCACAGGTCGTGTTTACATTTCATGATTTTGAAGATAGGAATGAATGAAATTTTAAAACTGTTTTTTTGGATAGAATGTTACCTTTTTAGTGCCTATGCTTCCCGTGTTTGTCTTGCTTGTAAGAACAGAAGTTAGGAATTATATTCATGCACATTTTCTATATCAACAACAAGTCAGTCTTTTTTAAATTAAAAGTTTTGATTCAAGAAGCATAAAACTGTTCCCATTGAAAAATAATTTTAAAATTTGCCAACAGAGTGCGGTAGTCGCGAATTTATTACACAGTCCTGGTAATATTAAATATATAGAACCTAGGAAATGGAAAATAAAAAAAACATAAAAATGAAATTCTTGATCTTACTGTTTGATTTTGAAAATTAAAGAAAATTCTCCTATTGTCTAATTTTGACATCATATGCTACTGCTTTGTCAATTCTGGTCAATTTATTAGTATTATATTATATT
>JAQFYR010000335.1:0-13587 GCA_034694985.1 Campodea silvestrii
TCGTCACTCCTGATTGGTCAATTCACTTGAGAAAATTTCGTCATCAAGAAGGTCAGTCGCTGATTGGTGTAAACAGCTTGATGCACTCGTGATAAACAAAATATAAGGCCTGTGATTAACCTTTGTTTTGTTTCATCAGATATTTGTTATTACGTAATTCCGTTCATGATCTAAATGGTGGTGTTGTGAGAAATGAGAATTTTAATATATAGTTTCAACCAAACCGTTGCTATACATTAATGCGAGACGGAACAAATTAATTAGCTTTTCCATAGAATAGCAGCCACTTTTTCTCCCGTAAGCCAACGCGTGCGTATAGAGGTTAGTTTACGATTTTTTTCGCACCTTTAAGTTGCTTCAATTGACAAAATACCATACGAAAATACGTCTTCTGGACTTTCTAAATTAATTTAATTTATGGGTATCGAAAGAAATCGTATTTTTTATAGATAATCAAATCTCACGACGAGGTGTTGACTGCCAGAGGTGGGACTTACTGTATCAACGTCACTCCCATATCCACTCCACTCCAACAGTTACTCAAAAATGTCACTTCGCTCTCACTCCACTCCACGCGCAAATCTGAAATACTGTAGCACTCCACTTACACTCCTGTTTCACACATAAAACAACACTCAACTCCACTCCAACTCCCCTCCGAAGTTAGAGTGCGAGTGGAGTTGAAGTGGAGAGGGCAATACAATAACTTGTCCTACCATGCACTAAGAAATTTCAACAGTAAATAGCCGAACATGTAAATAATTGCAAAAAAATAAGACCGGAATTTACATTATCGTGCATCGTTCCGTTTAAATGTTGCAAATTATAATTTTTCTTGTCAAAGTAGCTCCACTCACATTCCACACATTCAAAAAAAATCAAATATATATCCACACTCCAACTCCACTCCTCCGAGATGAAAAACAAAACAGAACTCCACTCCAACTCCACTTCGGACTCAGGAATAAAATGTCACTCCACTCCAATTCCTCTCCAACTTCGGAATGTCAGTGGAGGTGGAGTGGAGTGCAGCTCGCGGAGTGGAAACGGAGTTGAGTTGTCTCACATCTGGTGGCTGCTCTTCGATTACCACCTTTGTCCAACCCTACCACCCATCCATGTGGACAATTTAATTTTACTGCCGCTTGGGTTATTACTGATATTCAGCTTTCATATTAAAGTGGGACATTATTCTTAGGGATTTCAAACGAGCCCTAATGAAACCATCTTTTGAAGTCCCTGCAAGAACTTTAACTGATACCTCTGTTACTAATTTGATACACCTTCCAATAACTTGCGTGACTGTGGCAAGGGTACTTTCGAAAATTGAGAGTTGTAGTTTCCGGGTCGGCATTAATGAAGATTGAAGTTGTGCATCCGTAAAACATTTTATTATAGGGAGTTCTGTGAGTTCACATTTCTTCTATTTTATGATGTCAGTATAATCATTACTCATTAGCTTTGAAATTCAAGGCTGGTACAGTATATTGAATTGTCTTATACCATACTGACGGGAAGTTATTTTTTCGTAATGCGGCGAAATGCTAATTCTTTTAAATGTTTCTGCAAGCATACAAATCAGGAAATGTTTTTGTATAAACACAAATTTTCGCTTCTCTACTTTTTTTATTTAGCACTTCTCTACATGTTTCGGGGCCAATGGCCGCATCCTCAGGAGAAACTATAAAAAACAAAATATTGCAATGTAATAACAGTTATACAAATTATAAAATTGTGATTAGCAGGTTAATAAAATAATACTTACAGATGAAATAAAAACAAATCAGGTACGAACATAAAATATCACCTCATACAATGCATACCACTGTACTACTATATAAACGAGATAAAATAAACATAATGTCAAATGAGCGCGTTCAGTAATTGATTATTTACACACGGACCATTGTCTCTGTTAAAATTTGGTTTGCTTTTTAAAATATCAAGAGTCTCTATACAATCTAGTGCTTTGATTTCAGTGACAGAGTGTAACAATTCAATATTTTTAAAATAACATTCTACTTTCATTACACTACGGGATTATTAAAATTGCGATTTCGGATTGCGTCTAAAATAATGTTCTTTTAATCTAGTTCTCAATTTTCGCCGAGTTTGGCCAACATAGCACATTGCACAATTGCAGTTAAGTCAAATCAGGAAGTTTTCAGGATGTCCAATATAACAATTTCTCTGAATGACGGGAATAAACGGTATACCGTGAAAGTGATGTAGTATTGAACAGATATGTTTCGAATTATCTTTTCATGAAGATTTTTTTTTCTTAATATCAAACCACATGGGACCATACACTTTCATAAGATATGCCGTTATAATTCTAAGATTTTCTGAAATTATTTGTGTTCCAATATACAAGCATAATCAAGGGGGTGCTCACTTATTAAATCAGTGTGTACAGTGTACACATTGGAACTACCGTAAGTCACAATTAAGTCACAAAAATTTACCACAAAACAGTGCAGGAGGTTAATTAAGTGAGAAGGTAAAATGTGCATTGTGGTGTAAGTTTTGCAAGAGAGTGAGCACCTCCTCGGACGTAATTCACTGTACTTGTTTTTGCGAACATTATGTTCACATTCGATAGCTATATAATATAGACTAAACTTGTACATATTTATCAGTTTGTAATTCAAGTAATTGGCATAAGATAGTAAAAAAAATTTACAATGTGGCTTTCAAAACCGTGGGAAGAAACCTTATAGAGTATATGAACAGTATACGATAAATTATCTATAGTAAAGATTAAATATAGAAACTTGAGTATTTCCTTCAAGGTATATATAAAAAGTTCCATTGGTAATATCGTAAATATTTTTACAGTTACAGATAGATTGGGTAGATTAATCTGCTATATTAAATACAGCATTGTTTTTTCAGTTAACAACGAGTATATAGATCTCCAGAATAACAATGATTAATCCGGTAATTTCACTGTTCACATATTTTCTTGGTAAGTGCATAGTAACGTACAGTATCAGCAAATTTCACTTCACTTAAAGAATATTATTACTTTATAAAACAACCGAGAACGGTATTGTCGCCATTTAAACCTGTCAAATGTTTTTTGTTTCTTGTTTTTAAACACACATGAAAATAAGAATTTATAAATGAAATTCTTCTGCACAGGAAAGTATTTTATATGCTTTCTACAAATGTTTGCGGTATTTGTTTTTAATTTATTTCTCACAGTTACCACAATATTTGGAGTATATTACTTTAACCCTATTCGGACAGTGGGGGGGGGGGATCCTCCCCCGTTTAGTGTACATTTGTGTCTGTAACTCGAAAATTGCGGAATATTTCTTTCTGGAATATTTTGTCTTATTCCTGCATGTTGGTGTAATCATTCACGCTCACAATTTATTTATCTGAAATTCAAAATGGCGTCATAACGGGCTTAGCGGTATTATTGGATACATGACTTCCACGTATTTTTTTTTTTTTAATTCATGAATTTCTGAAGAATGGAACGTCAATAATTATTACTATAAAATTATAATTTTGGATAAATTGTGACACTATTGTTGCGGTGCTGCGATTTTGAAATAGCAGTGTGGCCATATAGTAATAATACAGTGTTACCCATATATATAGAATAGTATAACTAGATAGACCACTCACCTTCATCGCCGTCGTAATAAACTGAGCAAATTAGAACGCAGAACTCGTCACTCCTGATTGGTCAATTCACTTGAGAAAATTTCGTCATCAAGAAGGTCAGTCGCTGATTGGTGTAAACAGCGCTAGGTTTTAGGGAGGATCATAAAATGGGGTTCACGGCTAGAATAACACTGTGTATAGGAGTCACGTGACCTTGTGACGTAGTTTTTTCTGTTATGGCCGCCTTTCAAATCTGCCTCATTATTTTCAGTAAGTGGTGCCTCTAGTGGTAATATTTGAACTCTATGGTGTTACCGGATACCAAAAATGCGGTGTTGCCATGTGGTAATAAACAACAATTTAAAACATGGCGACAGTCGGCCATTTTTATTTTTGTGAAGCAAGATATACGTTCCGTAAGTTATGTACAATAATTTTGTCATCTATACAGTTTTATTTTAATATTTTACTTTACAGTATTTGAAACACAAGATTCATGAACACCCGAAAACTTCAAAATGGCGGTAGCCGCTCTGTTGAAAAAATGTTCCTTGTATAGTATTATAGAACACACCAATATCTACATAAATGTATTGTTTGGTGTTATTTATCTGGCATAGAACCGAAGATATCGAGAGGGAGCGGAGTCGGCGGAATTCCACCCTAGTCGAATCAGGCAAAAGATATCCCGGTCCAAATAGGATTAAAATGTGCCGATTTAAATACTATTGAACTTCTATAAAAGCTGTGGTAAATGTGAACGAGAAATGCTGGTAATAATACCTTTGCACACTGATAGGTACTTTTAGAGAAGGTGTCAATAAAAGGAATTCCTTCCCTTGGAGTAAAATTTTCTTTTTTAGATTCCTGGCCGTTTAAACCGAGAAATACAAAAAATATCACGGGTTTGAAATTTCGCAACTATTCCGTTCTTCCTTAAGTGAATAGTTTTTTTTAATAGGTGTGAAAGGAAAAATTGCAGGGTATACAATAGGATCATACTATTATCAGGTAGAACTTTGTTTTTCATTAATGAAAGGAAATTTCGATGTTTTAAAATTAGGCAACCTCCTAGCTAGTTTTTTTCCGCCGGCACTTACAGTGTCGTATAGTTATAGCTGTTTTGGCGCCCGTGGCAAATGTTTTAAATCAGCGCCCTTACTCCTGTTGAGTTAAGCGAATTTGGTGTCTTTTACTGAGCCAGCTTAGTATGGCGCCCGGGGCGTGGATTCCGCTCGCCCCCCCTCTGACTACGACTCTGAGTTATAAGAGCAGTGTCAGCACAGCAGTGGCAGCGTACCTGATGAGTCCTGAAGGGACGAAACCGCCGTCGCATGCCGAAGCATGCCGTACCCGTATTCCACACACATTTGAAAGTAGTCTCGTGAAGGGTTCCATGACGGATTGCCGAATGACACCGTGCCGACGGTCAAATTGCCGAGGCGACAGATTGCCGAAAGTCAATTTGCCGAGGCGACAAAATGGCGAAAGCCAATTAGCCGAGGTGACAGAATGCCGAAGGTCAAATCGCCGAGGTGACAGATAATTGTATTGAAGCGTATATATATGCATATATATATACCGTATATATATATATAATAATAATAATTATATATATAATATATACATAAATATATATATAATATATATATATATTCCCTGAAAGCTTATGTATTTCCTCCATTGAAAAGAATATAAAATAACATTGAATTTGATGTTTTGATCATTCAATACGATAACTAATTTATTCTTTCATGGTAGTCTTCGCATACAATGACAACAGTTTCTCATGCTTCTTTTTTCCTAATATTTTCGAGTGCCTACGCCTACCCTTCCAAATTTCCAGTTCTTTGCTTTACATGACGGTAGAAATAATAAAACACAAAAACGAAACAATGAATAAGTATCCCAGTTCCTTAAGAAGGAGCATGCAGTGGGGTATAGTCAGAAAGGATTTGAATGAAACTTTAATATTATATCGAAGGATGATTGAAAAAACAGCTAAAAATATTAAAAAAAAAGTTCTGCGCACTTTGTAAGCCCAGTAATTTGCATAATTAGTCGCGAGAATGGGACATTTCGTTCAGTTCGTTTGCGAAATCGGTGTGAGATATAAGAAAACTGATTTCATACGCGTATTTTTATATTTAATGATATACTCTACTTCCTGTAAATACGGTAACAATACTTCTAATACAGTCTCATTTCTGTAGTTGAAATCTGAAGATGCACAATGTGTGAAGTTACAGTATGACATTGTAGAAGCTGTCGAAGAAGTAACTTGAGTGATAAAATAATTTCAATAATTTTATCCCAAGATTGAACAGAGACACTGGGTTCGATTCCCGCTGGAGAACAATTTCTTTCTTTGGCATAAATTGTTGTAACCTTAATTTACTACAGACTTTATATTTTGCCGCTTAATTCCAACGTTTTCATTACTATAATACTTTAATTGTTGTGCTATTTTTATACAAGAATATAATTTTATTTATCAGAATTGTATGGATTTGTATCAGCTAAGCGTTGTCTCGGCAAATTAATCATCGGCAATCTGTAGCCTCGGAAAACTTGGTTTTCGAGAATTTATAGCCTCGGCATTCTGGTCCTCGCAACAGTTCCATTGTGCTTAAAACTAATAATTTGTTATTTATAAATATTTGTCATTACTATTTTTTACACCTCGCTGCTTTTAAACTTCACGTGTGTCCAAATGAACTTTATTTTAATTTCTTTTGTTGTATTTTCAAATTAAGCATATGATCTGATAAATCAGTAAAACTGTAGGTCACTTTGGCATATTTTTCAAGGATTATATTATATTGACGATGATCAAGTGTTTGATAATAATAGGATTAATTCAATCTGTGTAGCAATAATACGCAGTCACTTTTGCCATCTGTGTACTATGACATTGTTGTTGGGCAAGCTAAGTCTTGAAGCCTTTTATAATCTTATTTGTGTTAGATTAACACAGATATTAGAAAAAAAATGTGCAATGTGTAGATCAACAAAAGTATTTGAATTTGGTTGGGATAATATGACTTATAGGCAATATAGCCTATGATAATTATTTATATATTTATATTGTTAGGTTTGGATAATTTACTTGATATTCAGTTTTAAACCTAAAGATTAGGCTGCAAGTACTTATGTTGCTGTAATTGAACTTGATTATCCCATTTTGATATTTCTTGATTAATTTTGGAAATGATATACAGTATTACAGATTTATACCCGGTTGCTCCTACAAAAAACGGGAATGTTATACTGAGATTATATTTAACTGCCGATTTAAAACCCATGTACTCAAATGGGGGTAAAATCTTAAGTCAAATATAATCCTAGTTTAATCTTCAGTTTGTTGTTGGACTAACCAGGCATTACAGTACCATACCGTAGCAAGCTCGATAATCTAAAAATTCAGGTTCAGACTAATATTCCTACATCATTTGGAATTCACTCAACATCAGGATTAGGCCTGCATGATGTTTCAATCATTTATATTGGATTAATCATATTATTGTGGGTCAAAACTCAAAACAAACAAATTTTTTACATATGTTCAACTCTTGAATACGAAAAAGTTGACAAAATCTTAAAATGCGAGGACAGCACATGAAAGTAATAGGCCTAATGGAATAATTCTATTATTTCTTGGCTTATTAATGGATTATGAAATTTGAACTATATCCCGAAGTTATTTATTATCGATACTATCAGTTCGCTCATTAAAAACCAAAATTAAGAGTGTCTGAGTAAATAAAACTGTAAAATTGGAAACTAATAAAAACATTATTCAACCAATAGGCTACCTTACATAGCCTATACAGGAAATGGAAATTCTCTATAATATTTTTTCTCTCCATATTTCAGAAACCTGGCAGTGAATGCTTGTTTATTTCCCATCTGTGCTGTTCATGGTTGTTCAGTAACAACAGTAGAAGGTATAGGTAACGTAGCGAAAGGTCTTCATCCAGCGCAGGAACGAATAGCTAAAGCTCATGGATCACAATGTGGATTCTGTACTCCTGGTATTGTTATGTCAGTTTATGCATTGTTAAGGAATTCACCAAGACCATCTGCTCAACAATTAGAAGTTGCACTACAAGGTACGTTTCGTATTTCAATTACGACTGCATGTTTATTTTCGTATCCTAATATATATAAGCAATTTAGATTAGTGAATGAATAATAAAACAATCAAAAATGCAGAGCTAAAGAAACAGTCTGAATAAAAACTTTTATTGTAATTTGAATTGTGATAATTATTATGTATAATTATGTATTGAAGAATCATGTTAAAACTGTAATTCTAAATTTATATGTGGACACAATAAATTCGGCTTGGGCAATTATTGATATAACACTTATTGATTAATCGGCCAAAAAAGAATCGAATTACTCGATTATTTGAACTTCGTCATAAATTGTATCCAAGAATCATGTTAAAACTGTAATTCTAAATTTATATGTGGACACAATTTGGCTAGGGCAATTATTGATATAACACTAATTGATTAATCGGTCAAAAAATAATCGAATTACTCGATTATTTGAACTTCATGATTTTTTTTCCTGAATTTTACAAGGTTTTCTGAGTTTTTTTTAAGAAAAATGTTCGAAAAACGCGGAATTTAGAAATTTATAGAGTTTTTTTTACTTTTGAGTAGATTATCGTAGGTACAAGATTCAAACGCCACTGTAATCCTTAACAACATGATAGGTTTCACGTTTCTAATAATCAAGTATTTTCCTAATCAATTGTTTTTGATTAATCGATTATCAAAAATGACGTAATCGGAGTACGATTTATCTAGATAAATACTCGAATAATTGAATAATGAACTTAATTGTCTAAGCCTAGACACAATGTGTTGTCAGCAATTAGTTACTGATGAATATGTGGAATAAGTACCAGTAAATGACAATAAATTTGTTATTTACTATTTTGCAGAATTTGTCTGAGTCTAAATTTTGATTCTATGATATTCTGTCTAATATCAAGGCCATAAAATTGTTTGGAATATATATATATATATACACCCTATTCAAACATATTTTAAAAGCATCTTATTTTTCCATTGGTATTAGACTAAATTAGAGTGTGTTTATAAAGATATTATTAACATTTTATTAAAATTCAAGTGTGTGAAACAAAGAGGGGCTAAAACTGCCTGCCAAAATCACATGAAGAATTCCTTTCAAATTTATTGATTTCCGTGGAAAAGGGCTCAGTAGCTAGTTTACTAGTAAGTAGTAAGTAAGTAATGTTTATTTGGTATCAGAAAACAAGGGGGCCATAGGCCCATTGTTTACATAATGGTATACAGTGTGGTGAATAATATAATATGTTGCGCCAAAAGAGCGCAGCTGTGAGTTTGAAAATATATTTCAGTCTATGTTGAGCTAATTCGAAGACAATGTCTAAGAGCAATCTTTGGTTAGTTAAATTATGAGAGTTACTGTAGAGAACAACAATGGTTAAATACAATTTGGCTAATGAATTAAGTCCAGGTGAAAAATTACTTCAAGCAAAAATAAGTAAATCATTTTTATCTCTTCAAGATTTAGGTGAAAAAGAATATCATCAAAATGTTTACAATTATCCCACCACTTTAAATATCTGCTTCTTCCATTCCTGAACATAGGACATTCAAGAAAAATATGAAATAGTGTGTTGGGACATTTTAGATTGCATAAAGTGCAGTTCTCAGGTGGATAAGAACATAATTGGATCCTTTTGAAATATAGGTCACCTTTGTGATGCAGCCTTAATTTAAAATTAAGTTTAACCAAGTAAAAGGGCCAATTGTCGTTTACATATCTTGGAGATTCTAAAGGGAGAAATTGATCGCTTAGACAACTCATTGAATACCTTGCTGACTTTAAAGTTTCGTGTTGATCGAGATTAATGTTGATATCAATAAGTGTGGCAATTAAATCTGTGGCATGGTGCGGATCATGAGTCCATAGTAGATAATTGTAGTTTTCAGCTTTGCCATTATTTACAAACAGGGCTTTGACAAGATTTAACCAGTCGACCTTGGCAGTAACTGAGTCATTGCATTGACATAATAATTTGCATAATTTAGAAGCTATAGAGTCTGTGTCTGAGTAGACGCAGCGTAGAAAAAGTTTTATCATGCCTTTGACAGCGAAAGTTGACTCTTTAACGAAACCTAGTTCCAATCTTAAGAGATAGTTAGGGTAAAATCTATTTGCCCCAAAAAACCTTCTTATAAAGCTGTTTTGAATTACATCAATGCTCTCGAGGTATTTTTTGTTGAAAATTACATTGCTGTAGCAGCAAATTGGTGTTATTCGACTTTTAAATAATTTCAAGGCAGGTCTCCAATTTCTGTTTTTAGCTTTGGATAGAATGTTACATAATGAGTTTGCAGCTGCTCCAGATTTTGATTTAATTTCTGTAATGTGATTGTGAAAGTTGAGGTGGGGATCGAACCAGATACCTAAATATTTGTAACTTTCAACATATTCGATCTCAGCATTATTGATTGATATTTTTTTGAACCCTGATGTTTTCTTCCAAGATTGGTTGAAGGCTATTGCTTTTGACTTAGCAATGTTAATGTTTATTTGATTCCTAGTTACATATTCGCCAAGGACCAGCGCTTTTTGTTGTAAATCAGGTTGTGAAGTCCCGATTAAAGCAATGTCGTCGGCGAATAATAGAAGTTTGATTTGTATCATTGTGGAGTCTAAGACTTTAACATCAATCGTGTTTGTTTCGTTTATATGTTGTACTAAATCATTTATAAATAAGTTAAACAAGAGTGATGACAAAGAATCGCCCTGTAAAGCGCCTTGCGAAATCTTAACTAAATCAGTCTTGTTGTTGTTGACTTCAATAAAAGCTGATGCAGAGCTGTATAGTTTCAGTAAATAATTTAGGAATTTTTGGTTAAGACCAAAGTTCTGTAGCTTTTGTAAGAGGAGATTATGACTTATTGAATCGAACGCTTTCTCAAGGTCGATGAATGCTACCAGAGTTTTCTTAGAAGTGTTTTTCCTGTACTGAAGCAGAGTTAATAACGTCAAGATGTGATCTGAGGCTCCAAAATTTTTCCTGTAAGCTGCTTGTTCAGCCGCTATGAATTTGAATTTGTGGCAAACTTCAGCAAGTCTCTTAGCTAAGATTTTATTTAATATTTTGAGTATATTATGAACTAGAGCAATTAACCGGTAGTTTTTAACATTTGTAAGGTCTCCACCATTCTTTAATAGAGGAAATAGCTTAGTAACTAACCAGGAGGGGAGGATGTCGTTCGTGCTGTAGATGTAATTTAAATATCTCGTTAAGAGTTCAATATTTTCATCGTTTAGTACTTTTAGAAAGGTGGAAGTAATCCAGTCTTGATCAGGATTAATTTTTGATTTGACACTATTGATGGCCCATTTGACTTCACTAGTAATTTCGTTTGTTAGCATAGAGCTATTTATGCAGCAGTATGGATTTAAATGTAGTATGTCAGGAACATTGGTGTTTGAAGGGGCTAGACGATACTGAAGTTCAGAGTACCAGAGGTTTATGTCGATTGGACATTTTCTATAACGAAAGTTTAATCTGTTGACGGTGGCCCAGAATTCAGAATTATTGCAGTCCAATAAGAAAAGGGACAGTTTGCGAAAATAGTTGACTTTTTTCGCTCTAAGAAAATTTTTGTAGCACCTTCGTTTGTTTGCATACAAAGATCGCGCTTCGTCGGAAGGGTCTTTCGTTAGATTGTTAAGAAGGTTGGTAAGTTTTTTCTTTTCAATTTTGCATGTTGTGTCAAACCAAGGGTTGTGATTGCTATCTAACATCGAATTCAGGTATCCAGTGTTTTTATTTAACTTATTGTCAACATGAGAATGCCACTCTTTAACAATTAATTCGAAAATGCATGGGTCATGATTGTCAAAATCAGTGTTAGTGGGAAAATTGTTTATCGCTTGTGTTGTGCTACTGATTTCATTGGCGGAAAAGAGTTTTCTTAAACAAGGGATAATATTGTTTGAATGATGATCAGATTTTTCTAAATTATTGACCTGACATACTGGCAGGAATTCAAGAGTCATAGCTAAGGGCAAGTGGTCTGAAAAGTGTTCAGAAAGGATACTAAAATCTTTTACTAAGTATGTTAGAGATTGAGAAACTGCAAAATAATCTAAAATGCTCTTGCTTGTAGAACTAATATGGGTCCAGCTGCCAGGGTTGTCGTTTGGAGTACGCCCATTTAATATTATCAGATTGAGATCTTCAAGCCATGAAAAAACGATTTTGCCTTGACTGTTGACCTCGCCACAGTCTAAAGAATTTCTACTTTCGAAGATCCTATCATTGAAGAATAATGGTTTAACATAGTCAAGATTTTTAGACTTAGCATTAAGATCTCCTGCAAGTATTGCAAAGTATTGTTTATTTATTGTGCATTCAATGTCCAGGAAGATATTATTGAGTAGAAATTTGTTGTAGTTAGGTGGGAGATATGCATTGATTAGCAAAATGGGGTGACCAATGTCGACGTTTGGAATGGAGAAGCAAACATATTGATAATTACTTTTGTTACAATTATTTATGACTTTGTAAGATTTTTTAATTCCAATCATTAAACCACCTGAGGCTCGTCCTTTTCTACAAGGTTTAGATGCTAAAGAGTAGTATATATTGTAATCCTTGAATTTATTTTGAAATTGTTCAATTAAGTTTACTTCCCAAACCCAAGTTTCTTGACAGAGATAAATATCGTAATTTTTTAACATGTTTAAAAAATCAAAATTATCAATGTTACCTTTTAAGCCATGAATGTTGTAAGACAATATTTTGCTAGGTACAAATTTAGTATTGTAAGACACAAGATTTACATTTTGTTGATTATTATCACTTTCGGGGTTAATTTTATCACAACTCGAGCAATGGGCATGACCTGATTTTTAGTTCGCGTGTTGAGAAGTGTTCGGATCGGTGTATGCGTATTGCGCTAACGTTGACTGTATCAGTGATTTACTGGTAGTAGCTTGCGGTGTTGAACTTAAGGCGAGCTGGTTGCTTTCGTTTGGCAAGGTATCGACAGGCACAGGCACAGGGTTTGAATTTGATTCTTGAGTGTTTTGCTCGCTATTCGCAACAGAAGCTTCGTTACCAACATGAGATTTCTTGGCGGTCGGATTTGCTGAAATCGGATCGTTAGATCGTCCTCGCTTGGCCCTACGGTTTGGTCGAGCATCGGTTTCGAAAACAAAATTCGAGTTGAACGGATTGTCGACGAACACGCCATCGCTTGATATTAGTCGCTTGCTTGTTGAGTCATACGAAAACAGACAATTACCGATGTACAGTTTGAGGCCGACCAATTTAGAGTCCAACTTTCTGCGCTTGGCCTCTTTCATGTGCTTCGCCAATTCGCTGCGGATGTGTTGAGAGTTTTTTGAGTAATCGTCACCGAACTTGATGCTATAGTCTGCTTTCCTAATTTTATCAACAAATTCTAATTTCCATTTGTAATTGCAGAATCGGATTATGACGGGTCTTGTCGTATTTAACTTGGGCTTGCCAATTCGGTGGCAGTTTTCAACACGGTTTGGGTCGATAACATATTTTAGTTTGCTCTCGACGTACGATAACAGTTTCGTTTCGAAGGTGTCTGTTTCATTGCGGTCTCTTCTTGAAGTAACGGATTCACTCACGCCAAATAACAGTATATTGTTTTTACGTGAATAGTCCTGAGTAGACCACAACATGCTTTTGACCTCGTTCAATTCGCTTCGTAAATACGCATTGTCTTCTTTAAGTTTCATTATTTTTTCATCTTGTACCGTAATGAGGTCAACCTTATGCGATAAATCGTTAACTTGTTCTTTAATCGTGCTTAACGCTTTTACGTCTTTGCTTAGTCCTTTTAGTTCTGCAAGAATGGCATTTAGATCGGCCATGATGAGTTGATGATACTGATGATACAAGTGTAA
>JAQFYR010000336.1:0-13585 GCA_034694985.1 Campodea silvestrii
GACTACATTTGTACTACGATTGGAATATATCTGACGATTACGGTCGGACTACGCTGGACTATACTGTCGGACTACGCTGTACTACTGTCGGACTACGTTCAGAGCGTATACCGGACTACGCAACTGCACAACACCTCGTTAGAAATCCATATTCGTAGATCCGCTTAACTAGGATCACAGTTCCGATCAGGGGCTTTCTTAAGGAAAATTCATAACTACACAAAAAGCATGATTTGGTTCTTAAGGGAAATTCATAACTACACAAAAAGCATAATTTGGTTCTTAAGGAAAATTTATAACTACACAAAAAGCATGATTTGGTTCTTAAGGGAAATTCATAACTACACAAAAAGCATAATTTGGACTTATTTGGTTCTTAAGGAAAATTTATAACTACACAAAAAGCATGATTTGGTTCTTAAGGAAAATTCGTAACCACACAAAAACGCACGATTTGAAATATTATATATCTAGATTTTTCTGATTTGCAATAAGAGCTCATATAATTTTCGTTTTTGGCGATGCTACACGACCACAAGGGAACGTAACCTAGCTCGACCGATGTCGAATTCCAGTTTCAATTAAAACACTGAATAAAGTCCAAAATTTCTTTTTCAACCATCAAATAATAAAACAACATTAAATACGTTACATAACTACAGAACCTTGGATTCATAACTACACAAATGAATTTCATAACTACACATATTGTGCATAACTACACACTAAAAAAGCCCCTGGTTCCGATCTTCCGAACTACATACATTCAAATGAAAACAGAGAGTTCCCTGAATATCATGTAATTCCTCTTTCCCGAAATCTGTTTTTCTTCTACCCTTATGTCTCTAACAACAACATAACATGACGTCTACTTTAAATATTTTCCTTTAAAGCGTTCCTGCTGCTTTCGTGACTTCCGTTTTATTTGAGGAAATCAGTAACCAGCTCGGGATATCCGAAACACATACAGTATGAGGTGATTCCAATACATCAATAATCAGTATGTGCTATTGGAAAATGAAAGTGGCACTTCAAAGGGTCGAGTTAGCTTCAAGAAAATGAAATATGGAATTCATTTGGTTCAGTGAACTGTAGTGGTATGTTCTTTCTTTGAAACTTTGATCGGTGTTAAGTGACGTGTAAGTGAAAAGTTGGTTAGTAAAAGGTGCTGAAGAGTGATTGAATTTTACTTCTAAAGCTGAGTTTATACATTGGTTGAAAATTCTCGTATTTTCTGTGCTGATTTGTCGGCTTATTTTAACATAATTTTATAGCTCTGTTTGACTTAGAAAAAGCTACGATATTTAGAGAGAGGGAAAAAGAAACTGAAATCTTCGTGAAGAAAAACTGCTTGTATAATGAATTATTTCAGTGTTTACTTTTAGAACTTTGATATACCAACATATTACTTCTGTGACTTTAATATTATTACGATTATAATACAATTACGCTGAAGCTGTTATTAGTATATTTTTTCTATTAGGTGAAAACCCGTAATATCACCCTGATGTAGATTATATAAACCAAGATTAAAAAATATCTCGGGATGTGTACAGAAAGTTTTCCCAAACTTTTCATCTGTTTAAATGTATCTATTAGCTCTAGATTTTGAAATCTATAGAATGAGACACTAATCTGTGGGTACCCAGCTAATCCCTCTCAGTGCTACGTTATAGCCTACACGACTACAAAGGATTGTTTGCTGAAAAAAAAAATCAAGTCTGTATCTCCAGACACTTTCGATATAGAGTTCCTCAGGAAAAATATACGAAACCATCAGTTTAATTGACCAAAAATTATTACGGTTGATTCTGCACAACCTTACCTGGATTTTAAATAATTGTTTTCAAAAGCCTATATTTCCATCATTTTATTGGGAATTGTTACCCTCCGTTTTCTTTCTATAACGAGAGAATTGAACAAACAGGCATACGCCGTGGTCAGACTCGCTGCTATGACTCCTTGAAGACCTCTTCTCGTTACCTTGTTGCAAACTGCAGCCAATAATATTCCGCAATTTGACTCACGTAATCATGTAAAGGAGTCTTGAAGGACACTTGACGGCGATTTGACACAAAAAGTAGAGATGACGGGTCCAAAATCTCGTACAGAAAGTTATACCATAGAGTTCAAATATTACCACTAGAGGCACTACTTACTAAAAATAATAAGGCAGATTTGAAAGGCGGCCATAATAGAGATGTTGACGCCATAGGTCACGTGACTCCCATGCACACCGTGTTATTCTAGCCGTGAACCCCATTTTATGATCCGCCCCAAAACCTGTTTTCACCAATCAGCGATTGACCGTCTTGATGACGAAATTTTCTCAAGTGAATTGACCAATGATGAGTGAGGAGTTTTGCGTTCTAATTGCCCAGTTTATTCCGACGACCATGAAGGTAAGTTGTCTATCTAGTATTACTGTTCTATATCTATGGGCACGGTGCCTTAATACTCGTAAACCGTCACAGACTATTTGGAGTCAATAGCAAGTGACTGAACTGTAAAAACCACTGGGGTAATATTTTATACGTCGTGTAAATCTTTAACACGTGAGTGAAAGTAAATCGACTCGTCTGGTTTAACAGTCACTAATGCCAAATGCTAGTTATGTTTTTATTTCTTTCTTTTTTTTGCAGTATTTTGGTAAACATTAATTGCCTTTAACTTCAGTGGGACGTATTTTCAATAATGAAAACTTTTAGTTTTTAACTTTTGAAGAGAAAGATTACAAATACTCACAGATTCCTTTAGAGATTCAGATGACAATGGGATCACTGACAAGCACAGTCCAGCTTGGATGATATTCATACAGCCATACACAATATACTTAGATGCTACAAGATTAGTGTAAAGGAACACCACGAATTGTAGTATATTTAGAGTATAAAATAATAATGAAAATACTCCATAATAGTTATTCACATGCTTAATGCACTGGAATATTTCATTAAACAAAAATCGGGTATTTTGAACTACGGCTGATGAGGGTGAGCTTCTTTCTGCAGCATCGACTAAATATTTTGTAATCCTTGATATCAATATTTCTATTTCTTTACAAATTCCTTGCAAAGAAATAAGCAAATACAATGGTAGAAATATTTCTGCCATTAATGGAATTATTAATATAAATGCGATTCCATTCCAAATATGAAGCGAGTTACCAGATTGGATATTCATTTGCATTTTTAAACCAAAAATGATTACTTTCACTATCAAAAATAGGAACTGAATCGGCAAATTCAAATAACTTGTAGTTTTTGTGATGCAATCTACAGGAGGTAATCTGATGTTAATCGCATTGATTTCATGTTGAAGCACACACATTACAGGGTATTTAATGAGCAAGACGATATGTAGTAATAAAGTTATAAAAATAAATAAGAAGCTAAGTACAAAAAGACACAGAATTTTTGTATGATTTGCTGGATATTTTTGGAACGCACAAATTGTAAACTATGTAAATAATCCTGAAGTTACTGTAAGCACAGAGGTTACAATAATGCACCAGATAAACTGAACCTGTTTATAAGAAGTCATATTTTTCAAACTTTGGCTTTGTAATGGTAAAATACCAATGAGTTTTCCGAAACGTATAATTAATTTGAACGAGGTAGAAATATGAGCAAAACGTAAACTTTTGTGAGTTTCGAATGCCATTTTCGTTGGAGCCATTTTTATGTAACTCCTTCGATGAAACAAACTTTATTAGTTAAAACTCCTAATGTATTTATAAATGGGTGGACCAAGGGCGACAGTATCTTCTACAAATGTAAATATCTTTTGCGTTCCTACGTTTATTAATTTTGTTAAGTGCATTAAACCCGCTGGCTTATAGAAACTCAATAATTTAAT
This sequence comes from Campodea silvestrii, assembly GCA_034694985.1. Lineage (NCBI taxonomy): Eukaryota > Metazoa > Arthropoda > Diplura > Rhabdura > Campodeidae > Campodea > Campodea silvestrii. Next base: position 3,859 of record JAQFYR010000336.1, read on the forward strand.
TCACTTAAACTTTGAGGCTACGTGCATATTACTTTCGATATAATAGTTTGAAATGCTTTCCAATTAGAATAATATATCCAACACCTATAATAAGAGTAGCATTATTTTATTTAGTACATTCATAAGAGGGTGTATTGTCTGGAAATGTAATTTAAACTGTTACAACAATGTTCAGTGCATTACAAAAATGCCAGATTGAATCTGTAAAGTTTGTAAATAATCAATCGTTGTATTTCATGCAATAAAGTCATCAAGGATTATCAATAAAGCTATTTTTAATTTTCTTACAGCATCCATGGATGGAATAAACTCTAATGCATATTGGAAATATGCAATACTATAATACTGTTATTCCATTAATTGAATATTACATTAGTATCAACAAAAGTATCATTTATTTCATTTTATAAGTTTAGTTTTATTAAGATTTCAAGAATGGTGAATTTTTCTCTGGTGTGATCATGTACCTAGGTTTTTAATTTTTTATATTTACTTGAAATAAATAATACAAATTTGCTTAAAAGTTGTTGACAACAAAATAATTAAGAACAATCTATAAAATTATTAAGAGAAACGTTATGTTTCCAGTATTATATTCAATATTGATCCAATCCGAATAAAATAAATGGTAGTATAAAGTAGGCACAATTAGGATTCTTACAACACCTAGCCATCCAGGCGAACTTTCCACCTTTTTCTAACTGTAAATACTTTTTAAAATTTGACATGTGTAGTTTGAAATTTCAAACATTATTGAAATGTACAGTTTCTCTGGGTTGATTACAGGCGAAAACTTGTTATGTAAATTTCTAGTTTTAAATTTGAATTACAGGAATATTCTCAAACATAATTATTTTGAACCATATAATGTGAAATTAATCCACCGTAAAAATGTTAAGGTTGTAAGAAATAATATGATAATATACTTTGTAAATAATATATCAAAGATCTATTTATAAGATAAAATTTATTTGAAAATCATATATTATTCTTTATGATGTATGAAATATTTTACATTTTACAAGCCCTCATTATACCATTTATTTCTCTAGCAATTTAGTAAAGCAGAACGAGTACATGCATGGTGTTGTACATATTCAAATTTTAGTAATAAAATTGCTATTGATTAGTAATATAACTTTAACATCCATTAGCTAAATCGATAATCATATAATGTAGTTGCTTTTCAGGGCGTTGTTTCATAGAGTATTTTATATTCACTCACAATGGCCTAAGGTTATCATATGCCTGGTTTTAGCGTACTCTGTTTTGAGAATGTGCAGATCCCCCCCCGACATTTCATAAATTCTCATTCAAAACATCAAAAATATCAATATCCTAATTAAATTACTGTGAGCAGGTGTAAAAACTAACAAAAATGTAATCAAATTAACATAAAAACTGCATCAATGCATTACAGAACAAAATATTTTAAATTCGGTCCTCGCCCCATACGAATCTCTGTTCAGTGTGTACATGTTTTTAGTTTTCCTTTATTAAATGGATTTTCTGATGGCCTCGAAATTCTGTGTCCGTAATTTTCCTGACATTTATGTGGATATTTAAATTTGTGTGGATATGGAAAGTGGTGACGCTTGACAGACAGCAGCTGCTGAGTTCTCTTCAATTGGGATACCTGGTGTTGCCAATTTTAGTTCAGTAAATATCTCTGTTTCTAAAAATAAATTAATAATGTACCCAGAGCTGTTACGCATTAATGTGCACTTAAGTGTAGGAATCGCTCGCATAAAGATGAATCCAGTAAAAGTTGCATTTGGAATTAAACAAAATTCCACTATGATTCCTCAATCCTTTAAGTTAATTGTACTATGTGCAAAAACCATGGGTATTTTTCCTTTGAAAAATTACAAAGACAGATTTTTCTATTACAAAAACTTTGAAACTTGGTGGTGTATCTTTGCAACTATTTTAGTTACTGTGACTGCTGGGTTGTCAACAGGGATCTCAATTTATATGTTTCTGTTAAATCCTCCGAAGGATACCGGCTCCCTGTCTCTAAATGTACTTGCTACAATGTCACATTTTGCAGCATTAGTATTTCAGTTTGTCATGGTCATTAAATGCCCGGAAGTATGTACACTGTTACTGAAACTAGAATCAGTGGAGAGTCGTTTTCCACCATTGAAAGATATAAGAGCAGATATAAATTATTTGCAACTTGTAATTCAGTTCTCAGCAGTAATATTAAAAACTTGCATTACTGGTTTCAAAATTACATTAACTTGGCACGCTGTTATTTACACACTTAATGTTCGGAAAGTAGTTGCATTTATGGTAACAATTCCCTTAATAACGGAGTTTCTTTTAGTATTATATTTAGTCATTTCGTTTCAAGCGGTTTGCAAAACAATTGAAACGCAAGTTCTTAAGATTACAAAACATATGTCACAAACCACCGAAAATATTTCTAAAACGGCAAAGTCAATTCAAAATACGCGTTTCTTATTCAATACAGTATTCGAGTGTACAGAGCATGTAAATAAATATTACGGAGTGTTTTTGCTGTTATTCTACGCCTTAAACATAATTAATTTTGTCGTCTTCTTATATTTGTGTCTTATTAATTTTGAATTCTTGATTTTTGGTGCGCTTTGTACTATTCAAGCTGGATTATTCTTAGTAACAATCCCCATTTCTGCAGAATCCCTGAAAGAAAAAGTAAGTATTTATGAAAGTTTTGAATAGGATAAGTTTTTGATCTGAGAAAAAAGTTTGAAACAAGGATCACGTATTTTCCAATTACAATTTAATAAGTAAATAAAATTCCGGAATGGCAAGTAATCAGTTTTGAGCAGCTGAGGGTTGTGTAGAGAACATGCAATTTTTCATCGAATTATATTTTATAAATATCATTATTTTAATAGAACTTTCGGGTTGATTTGAACAAAACCTCATAGGATGTAATTATGTGATCTGCTGAAAATATGAATTTCAAATTTTACTATGATAAAAATAAAAAGCAAATTTCACTATGGTAAAAGTAAAAGCCTTGTAATTTAATGAGAAAATTTATTGACAACGAATGAAATTTATTATTGTACGTTACTTCTTATTTTGTAATTTCACTTCAAATCTAATTTGCAGGTAACAAAAGCTTACAAGGAAATACAAAATGTGGATCTGACAAACTTATCACCTGCAAGTCAATTTCAGGTAAATATTTATTTCCAACAATTAATTGCAGGTATAACAATTTCCATCCTCATATTTCAGATGAAACTGCTTATGGATAACCTCCGTAACCCTCCTGTTCAAATTACAGCAACTAACTTCTTTGATATCAATTACAGACTTATTAGTACAGTAAGTATTACTTGGGTTAAGTAATGTAAATATAGTGGTCTATTCTGAGTATGTCTTTTCGCATTCAATAGAGATTCAAATTGCGCTGTACAGGTGGCTTCATGTCGTTTTTGCTGTACTTGTAACGGTAAAATGCATCGCAACGTAAGTTATAGTCGAATGCGATTAGTATCACCACAGCTCAGAATAGGGGTAATAATCTACGGTACTCTTTCATTTCAGCTTGTGGGAGCAGTCACTACTTACTTGGTTGTTCTCATACAATTTCATAATAGTGAAAGTTCACCTGTTCAAACTTTCTGCAATTGTTCTTGCTTTTCTTGTGGTTAATGTGGGTGTTTCCATATAGAAAGCCGGGCCCGAACGGAATTGTGGAAATCGTTACGTATATGCAGGATTATAATGCAGAATATTTATCGCACTCAATTGTATGGATGGTATCAGTAAATGTTTTGAATAATATTATAATTCTACTGTACTTTTCTTTTATGTAAAATTATTTATTGTCTTGTAAAATAAATTTATTTATTATATTGCACAACAGTATGAACAATATTATTAAAAATTTGTATTATAGATTATATTTCAAATTTTCAACGCATGGCAGGGTATCTACTGTTGTCTTATTTGATATATTAGGCAGATAAAGGTGGTTTGTAATTTTAAATTGACCAAGATGACAGTATTCAATTAAATATCGATAGTGCTTTTACCTCTTTAATTAATACAGCGATGGCCCAAATTTTTCTTATGTGTTATATAGCTGAATTAATTAGAGGGGTAAAAACACTATATTTAATTAGATAAAGGTGGTGTCCATTCTGAGATTCTAAAAATAATTATGATTAAAAATATTTCACTTGGAAAGAAACACCCATAATTGAAATTCTACTCATATTTACGAATATAAATCATTATGCAGCACATTAGGGTAATATCCGGCTCCATATAGGAGTTTTACCACCTTTTAGTTCTCATGGAACTGCAGTCGTCTATGTGTGGAATAAAGGGTATGGGAATGTTTGTCATTTATCGTAACCAAGATTTCCCCTTGAGTATTTATAAGAAATGGTGGCACAAATGTGGCATTCTATCCGCAAGGCTCTGCTTTCAGAGCGTACGTCTAAACCAGCACACCGTACGCCTAAATCAGTAGTATGGGAAGTACTCGAATGGATTAATGTCTACATGCGAAAATTTGCGTGTAAACTCTCAAAAATAAACAACTCTTTTACAGCTATGCTGCCACAGATGTTTCAAGGTAGAATGTATCATTACTAGAGGCTAACGTTACTACTGTAGCTGTTAACAGATGATTTTAGACTTTTAACTTGGGAACACACCACTCGTTATTGGAATCTTTATTAATTTATGAACTGACAGATAACGATTGTTAGAAGAATATCAGGTTAAGAATAGAAGTGTTTTACAACCTTGTAGCATGGGATAATCGGTACGAAAGGGCAGGTATGTGACAGCGGTTTCACCTCTTCATAGCTAAAAAAGGAATACATGTACAGCTGGCTGTCTCAGTATGCACTATATAAACAACTTTGTAATATTCAATCTTTGTTCTGTATTTTTCTTGCTTTTGTGCTTGAGAAAGTGTTTACTAAAAACAAGAAATATTGCAGATATACATGAAATATTGCAGGTACACAAGAAATATTGCAGAGAGATAACTTTCTATCATGTTTACTGGAGAAATTATCCAAACAATAAATCATTTATATAAAGTAATTTTCTTATTCCCAGCAGGATATGTTGATTACTTTATTTACAACAAACACTGGAAAGTTGCCTCAATAACAGAAATCATAAATAACAGTCAATTTTGAATATATTTGTACATTTCTATACATACTGGTCGTCACCCATCAGGGCTTTAGAATAATCCCACCTGTCTCTTGTTCGCAGGCTTGTAAATACCATATATATGAACAGTTTGTGTATTCAAATCCTGTAATTAGCGAAGATAAAATTTGAATTGCATGTCGAAGTAAGAACTTATTAGTTATTACCAAGAAAATTCATAATTAATAATTTCTTAATAAAATTTCAGAACTTAACAGCGAAAAACATATTACACTATAATATATTACTGAAACGAGTGCTTTATTTCATTTCATAGACACAGTCGTCTTATACGCCATGAAGACATGAACAATTACAAATCACGGAAGTTGGTGCAGGTGCATTTTCACTTCCTCGGAATTGTAAGAGTACTACAAGATAGGTTGTAACTGATCCAGCAATCTGTAATAGCAAGTGAAGACTGGTTATTACCTCTTAAACATAAAATGATACTGTATTATGCATGTGAAAACTTACAGCGCTAACGAGGCGGTAGTTGATGTCGAAAAAGTTAGCTGCTCTGATTTGAATAATTGAAAAATTTGAAAGTTTTTCCAAGATCAGCTTCATCTGAAAATAACGAAATGTTAAATATTAGCGTAATCAAGAGATAGTTACTTTCAAGCTCCACAAAAACGACAGAGGTGCCACATCAGCTGCACTAAAAATATAAAAAATGAAATTGAATAACTTGAATGATAAATAAGTATAATATTTCACATAAAATCTACATATCATATTTCCACTTTCGTTCTCTTTAAGCTCTTGCAAAACTTCAGTTATGAATTGTAAGATAACGATCCACGGCTGTTCATTTAATAAAGGAAGAAATAGCAATCGTGTGTAATTGTTGGGCAGTGTATTAACACTGAGAAATTGCGAAATTTAGGAGTGGCATATTATTCCTCCTAAGTTGACAATTTTGAACATAGAAATAACTTTGGTGCAATGTGCGTATTTCTTATTTTATTGTAGCTTAGTTCAAACGGTTATCTTGAATGCTGCCTACTGAATTAAACTATAGTAAACGTTCATTTGCCTTTATACACAGTATGTACGTAAAATTGCACCACGTGATTAGCAGATTGCGTATTGAATCTTTGAATGGCTCGTTAATAGATGACGGTAAGCTATATAGAAGAATCCTAATACATGTAATTGTCGCAACAAAATGGTTTTACACATAAATTATTTTTTTATTGGCGTATACCTAAGATAACGATGGGCACAACTAATTTTGCTATATCGGTTTCATCGTTTTATAGGAAGCTACCGCTGAATTTTCAGAAAGGTAATGAATTATGCTTATTAACATAGGAATTTTTTTAAGTGGGATTTTGTTATACTTTTCGTCAGAAGATAATACATGAATGTGTTTCTACTGAAAATTTAAACGATATAAAAAATTACAGTTTTTTTTAGTTACAACCAAATATTATATTGATATTATTTTATGGTCGATTATAATCCATATTTCTCACAGACCCATATTTAATAGGATTTCCCCCAAAAATAATTTTTTTTACAGTCTACAATGAAAACCGCAAAGCTCACTGTTGAAGGTGACCAATGCGCATAAGTGGCGGTTTTAAAAAATATACGATTGACCTTATTCAACCTTACTTGTATTTGGCAGGTAACTGGTAGACGAGCCCAACAAGTTCAACAAGTTCGCCCAACAAGTTTAGCAGACAAAGCTACCTGTATGATAAAATATAATGTTTGCGTAAAGTTATAATATCCGATTCTATTAATACATTACCTTATCTTCAAAATTTTCCGCTGCTACGGGCACTGCTATTAAGTAAACAAATATTTGAAATATATGCAAAATTTCAAATGATGACCAGGGATTTAAAATCATGGTAGTTACAAAAAAGAATAAGCATGAAATGAGTTGTAGAATATTACATAAATAAAATAAGAGTAAATATGCACCGAAGTAATCGTTGATGTACTCCATGCAATCGTACAAATCATCGAATAAAAATCGTACGTGTTGTAATTTCGTCACAAGGAAATGTTGAGTTTCTGTTGCTGATGTATTTTCCAAAAATTTTATCCAACGTTTTGTTATAATTGGAAATTTACTTTGAATTTCCTGACATGTTATTTGAATAAGCATTAGAATATATAATGAGGAAATAGATTCAGTTATGATTGGGATAATTGATGAAATGCAAATCAGTGTTGGAAAGGATTGTAAAGTGAATGTTCTCACCATGGAAATTATTGTTGCTATCAAAGATAATACTTTGAGTAAAATTAGTGCAATTTTTCCAAAAAGCATATTCTTCGATTGTGTACTACTTTCATTTTCGTTTTTCAACTTGTTATCGATTTGGTGAAATTTTTGCAAAAGTTTACATATCGTAGAACTTCTTGCAGTTAGAATAATCTGTGATATTAATACTATGAACATTAGAAGTAATGAAAGTAAGAATAAAACGAAATATTGTGTGTTTTGAGAAGAAGAGTGGTTATAAAAATATTCTGTTATGAACCATGCATCTGCGAATATCAGTACAGCTAATATCGTTGCTACAATTGCGCTATAGCAGAATTCACAAGTTTTTACATGCAATTTTGGTAGTTCACTTCTATTAGAAAAAACATTTTCAACAGGTAAGACACCGATGATTTTTCCAACTTTTAGACACCGTAAAATAGAACTGTTCACTGCCGGAGAACATTTATCCAGATTTAACTCCATTACATTTTCAAATGTAGTTTTCATATTTTAAGATTAATGAATTTTGTGCTTCTGCAATGTCATACGCCGTGTAGTTAAAATACTGCGTAGTTCCAATTTGTCAACGTAATAAAGAATAATAATAGAATTGCTAACCCAACCCCAATGACTGTAAAAGCTAGGCAAATAACTAGAAATTATTTGAATTATTTCCGTAAAGGGTTTAACTCTAATCTGTCAATTTCAATATTTGACAGCACACTATATGTAGCAATATTTATCATTCTACAAAGCTGTTATGAAATAAATGTAAAAAGTGTAGGTACGCAATAACCAATGTATGATTAAAGTATGTTTATGAATAATACCTTACATACCAATGGCATTGACACCAACGCTTTTCCCAAAAGTTTGTAATATTCTTTATCACAAGAAGAACAGTATTTTATACCATGGGAAAAGTATTATACAGTATAAACCAATGAATTGGAACAGTTGAGGCTTTGTAGCAAATGGAAGATTTCTTCTTCTCAGCAATATAACGTTTTTACTTCGAACTATAATTTGAAGTAAAAACGCTTCAGTTGTGAAAGGTATAAATTTATTTTTAAAATATCTGTCTCTATTTTCACTGATGATGATCTTTTGTAATATTGCAGTATAGTTTGAAGTAAAAACTTTATACTGTTGAGAAGTAGAAATCTTTCATTTGTAATTTGGGGTTTCGTATTTTTTCCATAAGAAAGTTTTTCTAATACAAATTCAAAATATATTTTATCGTTGCTTTTTTTTCGGGACATCCTACATACTGAATTTGGAGCACTTATCATCTAAATATATTTAAGGGGAACCATTAGTAGTCTATGTCTGGGTTGTAGTTTAGGCTATAAAATAAATCTGATTTTTGTTGAGCCGTCCTCCATAGCAATGATTATCATAACGGTTCTTGTGCAAATGTTTTGAAACGAGAAAACTGAATTTGAATGTGACAAACTTCTGAAAGATATGGAGGTTTGATTTCACAATGTTTCCAGAATTACGAGAACTTCAAACCTACTTCATATTTTTGCGTATTTTGACTGTAGGTGAGCGAATCCTGGGCAATATCTGTTCTGCTGTTTTACGACAAAAAGTGAGGTTTGCATGGGATTTTTAACATTTTTCTTACATTGTTCTTGATTTATTTTAATTATTCAGGCTAAAGAGAAGTCCAGCCCACTGAATAATGTTCTCAAGTCTCCCATGTCCTCTCTCCAGTCGGTGTCAATTCTATTGTTATTATCGAGATTTTCATTATTTTGTTTGTTATCATGACCATAGCTTAGAAACTAGTATTCAATTAAATTTTAAGCCAATATTCTGGTGTTCAATCTAATGAAATGGTCCCCTTGGTTATTCTTGTTCCACTAAAATGCATGTAAGACTGTATTTTTGTTCCGATATAAATTACATAATATTGAATATTTATAGACATATTTCAATTAATTTTAAAAGAAGACAACTAGATGTAATTTCTAGTGCATTTTGTTGCAATCAAATCGGTCAATCCGTTCCCAAATTATCGTAATCCAAAGTTGTTTCGGATCACCCTGTATATACACATATACATGTATACAAGTGTATTTCTGATTATAATTATTATTACAATTGTGAGTGTATTCCTCCAAAAGTTGTGTTAGTTACAAGAAAATCCGCTTTATTTACTTTTTGGTCGCTTTAAAGGCAATTAAATTCTGAATTTCAATTCAAACAGATAATATATTATATGGACAACAGAAACCTTTAATTGCAAATTCGATGAGTGTCTGTTTTTCACAATTCTGAAAGTCGAGTTCCCTACTCATGAGTATTTGAACA
>JAQFYR010000337.1:0-13581 GCA_034694985.1 Campodea silvestrii
AAACTGCAGGAAAAAAACTTGGGAACTTTTTAGTTCCCATATCACAACATACTGAATATCATTTATACAAAATTTCAGGTAGTTCCCAGATATGCGGAACGAAAATCGCTTTAGAAGCACTTTTCGAAGCTATAGGCGGGAGTCTAAATAGAGTAAACTGCGAATGACACTAAGTACAACCTCCGTTGCACTTCAAAAATTACTAGTAAGCTTTTAAACTAGATTTTAACCCATAAAATAAACAAGAAACCCCGAGAAACCCACCCCTTGACTATATACCATTGTACAAGTGTTGGAACTCATACTAATCGCTCTGCGTTCAATTACGTTCTTAAATTACTTCACTTTGCCTTCTGTTCAACGGCTTTCGAGTTAGAAATAACTTATGAAAGTGCATTACATCCAGCATTATTGAAAAGAATCCCAATTCTTTGATTCCTGTGATTATAAATAACCACTGAAACCAGTATTTAAGGATCTCTTAAACATAGCCACCTCCCTGCTACATTATCTCAATAACAAAATATTTAATGACTCAACTTACAAGCACAACGTCCAAACATCTCCACCCCCGAAGAAGAGCACCCTCTCAGGCGACCTCCTGCACTAGACTGAAGAAAACACGAAGAGAACGACCCTCTCAGGGCTCTTCTCCTTACGAACTGACGAAAAATCCTTCTCCCGAAGCCTCGTACCCCACGATATTCTCTATCCCCTTGTGCCTCCCTTTACCCCTTTAGTGACTCAAAACTACGTCATAGGAGCTCTCCTCCGAATGTCCATTGTAATAGAGCTGCCCTGAGGACATCAAGGTTTGCCCTTTCACCATGGAAGCTTTTCGGATTAGCGCCCCCTCGAAATATCCCCCCTTTTCTCTTATTTTCAACACACAACCAAGCAAAGCTTGGCGCCTGTCTGGATTATTTAAGTCACTGTACGAATTCCAAAATATATATATGAAACTCCTATATAGAATACCATATAATATATTACACACTCTGAATATAAATATTACATGTAGTGTGCTATAGAATTCAATAATGTTAACTCAAAACATCAAATAAGATATAGAGCGAGGTTTATTTTTAATCACTTCAGAGAATAAATAAATTAATCACATAATTTATATAAGGATGCTCAAGTACAGTAGAATTGCGTACGGGTCGATTAATCGGTCAAAAGATTTAAACAACTCCCCACTCAAGTAATTTAATATTATTCCCCGTGAATGATCACAATAAAATAAATACTTGAGTATACTACGAGTGACAACCAATGAATATTATTATTATTCCCTGTATATGAATACTCCCCTCTACTTTAATTCACATTTAAACAAGAGAAAAAATCAATAATATTATGATGTCTTAAAACAGTGCACATCGAGTGCACCCTACAGAAATCGATAATTATTCATAAAGGCGATCAAAGACTTTATTATACCAATAATTATCGCAATCGGAGAAGCGCAAAAAACACGAATATTTAACGAGCTACAACATCATTACATAATTAGGAACATTTCAGTACTTTACTTTCCTTGGTAAAATCCATTAAGTATCCTTATAAGTAATTCATGTTAATGGTTAGAAAAATTATTGTATGTAAACTTCTTACTTTAAGAAATGACCATTAAGAACCCGCAAACGATTACTTCTTCCACTGTCAGTAGTGTGGTTGATTTATTGCTTTGTGAATTATAAATATTCAAGCACAGTACAGGAAATTTAAACTTCGGCATTTAGTGGTACAAAGTGACTAGTTTATTTCACAACTTCGACTGCAGGTATAAGTTAAAAGGCATGGTTATGGCACATACAAGACGTTAAGCAGTATAATTTTCTGTAAAATACCTAAAACCCTGAACACTGAACAGTGCATAAAATCGTTCAATATTGTTAGCAAGCAAGTGAACATGGATTTACTTTTTGGAATTTGTTTGAACCGTCAGCGACCAGTAAACATTTTTAAAATATTTGGTAAAAGACTTGGAGTGACAGTTTTCCCGCTGATCAGCAGCAGTATTCTCTTCTTTAAAACTATTTCATCGATAACAACAACACATGGCGTTGATTATAATCTTCAATTACAAGATACAATTCTAAAAGAAATATCGTTTAATCAAATCGCAACACTTACGTTCTTCTCGACAAAGTTTTCAAATCCAAACCAATTACTAGCAATACAATCTGCAGTTCACAAGTCAAAATATTACGTCCCAGTGAGATCATTAAAGTGGACAGCAAATGAGCAATGTTGGGCCTTTTTCTACCGAACTTTCACTTATGGACAAACAATGAAAACCGCATCTAAAAGTGACTTATGTGTTCTTAATCCAAGAGGAAGGGAATACATTGAATGCAATCCATTTGTGTTTATGCACTTTCTTCAATCATTTCAATCCTCCAATAGAAGATGTAAAGTTATTTACAACTCAGACTTACCAGTTACTGAAGATATAAGTGTGGTCTATAAAGTCCAACTTGTGGCTAAATATTTTGCTATTTACAACAGCATTGAAAATAGTATGACTCGTGCATCTTGGTATTGCAGAAATGGAACACATGAATTGGTACCAGTGGGAAATAGAAGTAAATCAGTGTTTCAAGAGTTTAATGGTAATATGATGGGCAGCCACTTGGCTAGTCCTTATGATAGAAACGAAAATAAAATATTTCATAAATATATAAATGCCACGTGGAAAGTCTATGACAGATGGGGTTTGCCGTATATAGTTGCGAATTATATTATAGCTACTGAAAGTTGTTACTCTCAAACTAGTTGTGTTTTCAGTTCTATTATTGACTCTAGAAATTTTATTTTTGTTACCAAACCAAGCAAGCACTTCTATGATGCTTTTAGGAAATTTAGATATATTTTCACAATTAACTGTTGGATTGTCTTTATATCAACCATCCTTGCTGTCTTGTGTGCTTATAGACATCTCTCCACTGAATCTAGAACATCTACAGCAGCCATTGAAATAATCATACGACCAATTCTTCTGTTCATTATAACAATACCTGTAGGATCCAGAAGCAGATTTTTCCTTTTGCTATGGAGTTACTATGCTTTATTTTCCTTTGTGGCTCTTTCATCAAAAATCACACAATTAATGGTTATTCCAAGTTACGAATGGATACCAACAACATTTGAAGAACTTGCTGATAGTGATTACACTGTGCATTCATACTTCAAGGTAGAGAAAGCAAACTGGTTACTTTTCAATAAAGGAAATGATATACATAGAAAACTCTTAAATAAAATATTTCCAGAAGAAAAAAATATCACTTACGTTGTCAATGGGTATTACATTGCGACAACGTACACATCGTGTCTGGGAGACTTACTAAATGCGACTATTAATATACATGATAAAATGGCTTGCATTTTTGCAGAAGAACATGCTGTTCGTGAGGTGGCATTCCTCCACATAAATGTCTTTGGTGATGGCTTACTGACAGTGCATGTGAAGGATAAAACTGTGTCTCTCTATACTGGATATTTTATTCAAGACTTTCCTCCCATAGTGGAAAATATGATGGCGTATGTGTCACGGGTGTTACAAAGTTACATAATTAAACAACATCACAAGAAATACAACTACTATAGGAAGCTGAAGAAAATATTAAAAATGAAAGAAGAAATGAGTTCTGGTAAATTTGATGATCTGAATTCTTATGACCCACAACCATTGGAGTTTTATCACCTGAATACGGCATTTTACTTTTTATTTACGTTTTTAATATCAAGTATTATTGTATTCAAAATGGAAATCAAAATGGGAAGGCGTTAGAATCAATGAACCAATCAGAAGATTAGGATCAGTTTGGGTTCATAGGGGCCGGGATGTACACTCTTGGTTAGTTATTCCGTTGTTTCGGTTAGCAGTGTCAGATTACGAATGTGCAAACCCTTGAATTGCAAATTACTGTAGGGAGTTTTGACATAAAAATTGTTTGAAAGCGTCGGTAAAAATTAAATTCATGCCACTAAACTGAATATGCCACTAAACCTCCGAAAACTAATATAAAAATTAAATTCATTGTGTTAAATGTTTTACTCAGCTTAGGAGTGTTCACAGCAATTTGAAAGGGGAGGATCGGAAGGTGATTAAAACAAGGAAAGTTGTGAAATAGAATTTTGAACACTTACGATTTCAGTTAAATATAATAAATTATGCAATGTGTATGATATTTTAAGGAATTTTTTGCCACATTGTCTCTATGCATGAAATCGGTTTTGATGGTATAATGTAGGCCCCTACGTTTTGTTGTAGCTGCTATTTTGATGTCTTTTATCCATGTTATGTAAAAGGACAAGAGTATCAAAATAATAATAACTTAAAAAGGGAACAATTTATTTCACAACAAGATTTCATATGTGGATGGTGAGTATAGGAAGGCTGAAGGGAATGTACTCCTATAGGTATATATGAACAGTCTGAGCTGTCCGACTTTTAAGAAGACATTATAATCCTCTCTTCAACATTATGAAATTTATCTTTCAGGAAAAAATGTACTCATGAAAAGGTATTCAATTTTTTTACCGTGATTGTGTGATCCTATAATATGTTCTCACGGCTATTCTAAATTGCATACGTTCAAGCTTTTAAATCACATTATTGATATTAATTCGTAGTTCTTATTACTAATATAATATGTAGCAATATTGTTGGCACTCAGGATATACCAGTTACGTAGGCATAACTTATTTGAGAGTTACATTCGAACTTTGGGGGATGGGCAGTGGTAAGATTACAAAAAGTGTATGTTTTTCTAATACACATAATTATATTGATTCAGGAAAATATGTATTATTTTTGAAAGAAGCAACACATACAACGTTTTTCTACATGAGGTAAGTCATGGAATCAGTCAGTGAATTTCGAGAAGGTGAATCTTAGAAAAGTAACGTGATCTGGAGTGAAAATATCAGAGCAAAGTGACGTAGAAAATTTTCATATTTATAAGCAAAACATTAGCTGTTTTAACTGAATTTTAAGAATTTTACCTCATTTTTTTATTTACATTTATTTATATTGCGTCGTTGTTACCATCAGTTCGGGGAAAGGCGGTCATCCTCCCATTGGATTAACATCTGAGCAGTGCCACATTCATATGTAATTCATAACAAATAAAGTGATTGAACTCTAGCAGATATCAGGGTAGGAGGTGGAGTCAGAGAAATAACAATATTATCGTTGATGCCAAAGCATAGCGAGGGCAAACATTTGTTTATATTATTTAGTCAGAAACTTGCAGTCAGAGCAATTTTTACATAAGTGTTTGAAAGTTTGGTATTTTTTCCTTCATTCTTCCACTATTTTTATTGTACTTCCTAATTGTTATTTTATTCTTTGAGATGTTTGAGGATGCACCACTTCCAACTTACTGTATGTGACCTGTATTATTAATGCATGCTAATTCTTGTTGTTTGCTTTATGTGTAATGATCGTGCAACGTTATTTTGAATAAACCACCTCAGTAAAGAGTGGAAAGTCATTACCAGTTTGTAATATTTTATTGCAACTTGCTGGTATATGGTAATGATATTGGTATATCACACATATTCACAAAACATCATTACATGAGGGATATTTTTTAGCACCTAGGAGAAAATCAATGTAAGGACTGAGTGTGTGAAGTATAGGTTCAGAATAAATAAATGAGTTAAATTTAATGTCACATAATATTTATGCGTTAAATTGTAAAATAACACATTTTTATTAATAATACACTTCTCTGTTTTTATTGATCTTGGTTTATTCAACCTGGTTACGGAGTTCACGCCTCCATCATCAGGAACAAAAAGGATAGTTCAGAAATTTTAAAAAAGTACATTCCAGTACAAATATCGCACATGCATATACTAAGCTAATTTAAACAATCATGAAGCACTGCTTTATGATGCTTTATTTATGAAGCACTGCTTCATGATATACTAAGCTAAAAAAAAGTGGCAAAGTGAACGAAATAATCGGAAGATTCAATTAAATCCCCTTTATATTGAACGGTGAACATCATAGTGCACTTCACAATTCCTGATTAGTTAAACAATGTCAAACAACGTTTAGATGACAAAAATCGGATGAGAATTACGCATACGGTGAATTTAATTAGTAAAATAATTAATTGTAACAATAAAAACCTGATTAAAACTTCTCTCACGTAGCAGTCTCGGAGATGCAGTGCATTGGAATGCATGCATCCGATTTTATGAATAAATTATCGCCCCAAGCCTCAAAACGTGTTGCGCCACAACAGGGTTTTTTTTAAGGAATTTTTATCACTGCACAAATTTCCTCTATCATTGCACAGAGTCTCTCAAAGTCAGTTCGAAAGTCTCGGTTTGTGCTTTTCCACCCTCGACCACAGCCCACCTCGAGGGTTTCACCCGGAGACTAAAAAAATATAATCAACAGCAAGTTGGATAGGGTGAAAGCAAAAATAACATTGCGTAGATAAGTATTACTGAAATAAGGAAAATAATACAATTTCCATAAAGTATTGAGAAAAGAAAAACCGAATACATCCTACTGTAACGACTAACGACGACGCTGTTTAAGATATATGGCGTGGGGTTCATAGACCATAATTATTTGGGTTGGGTCACTTTCGCAAGTGACGTGCAGGGATTGCAAAATGCTAGAGCTCCTGATGGACTAAGCAGTTTTCTCCGAGTGTCTGCAGTTCCTAGAGCGGGGTTACATAAAATATCACTTTCTTAAAATAAATTGAATTTCGTTACATTTCCTACTAAACAAAATTCATAATTTGAACTTTGATGAATTCAATATTTCCAAGCTCTGTTCGAAGCAATTCTTCGTTCATGGGATATACCCCTGTGAGTTACTTCAAACTTCAAAGAATTAAATTTAAAGCGGTGTAGATGTTTAGTGAATTTCCTTCTTGGGTAAGTTAACCTGAGATCCCAGCCATTTCGTCATAGATATTCTATTCATCTGCAGTAAACTTCAGGGACAACTCGAAGCGAATTTTACTCCAACATTGGATAAAAAGATACCAACGTTAATAGTAATTTCACGGATTTTAAGTGGGATAAAATGCCGTTAGAGACGTTAGGTAGGTACTCCCAGTATTTAGGAAAAACGAACTAGTTGCTTGAAGCTACATTAGTACTGGCCTGGCAACGCATATTATTTGTGCCATGATTGAAAAGTAGGACAACTAATAAAATTAAAGAATAAAAATTGTTGTTCAGTTAATAGAGTTCACACAACCTACTTTTGCTCACTTGGATTCAGCAACAGATGTCAGATTTTTGAACAAATTTTAGGAAGAAGATGTTGATATATTATATCAACATAATGTACAGTTTAGTTTTCTGAAGCGCAATGTACAAAATACATCATTGTGAAAATAAAGGATCAAGTTGTTAAAAATGAGAAGGTGGTGTTCCTACTTCGTCAGAAAACCTCTCTAATGTTGATATGTTTTTTTCTCGAATTCTGGCCGCAAAAACATGTGGACGTTCAAGGGATTCAAAGTACAAGTGGCAGCGTGATGATCAGATCTGAATAATGCAGAAAATTGATATCGCTAAAATATTGTAGTGTGCCTGTTTTATTATAATGATATCCTTGCCCACGGGTTGCACATTTTGAGAAATAATGAACGTGGATTAAAACTCTGTTGAAAAGCAGAAGAACAAAGTTATTTTATGTGAATATTTTCACTTACTGTAAGAAAAATATTTTGACGATATCACAGCTTATACTGTTCTGTATATGAACACCCCATATGCAAATAAATTCTGAGTTTATGAAAAGATCTTTCAGAATATATCGTGCGGTAATGCATTTCCAACATTACCCAAGAAAAGAAAGCTTATCAATGCAATTCTAATAGCATTTGAATGTATTATTCTGCACCATTCCAAAATATGATCGCATAATATTATATACTCGTATATTTTGTCAGTGACAGTCTACAAAAGTTTATATATTGTTAAGATTTTGAACTGAAATTCTAAATATATGTATAGCAGTTTAGGGTACAACTGTGGATATGCATTACATAAAAAATAGATGAAAAAAACGCAGTTAATATAAATAACCTTTTATGTTGTGTAAGTAATAGTAATTATAACGCTAACATAAATTTTTTCAAATTTCATTTACGTTTTATGGGTTCTATGAATGCTAATGTTTCTGTTAAGATGAGATTTAGAAATAACTATTACAGTATCCGGTTAGTTTTTGAAGAATAACATACACTATTATTTAAAAGGCGAATATTAATGTATACGCATCAGTCTTTTTGTCCTTATGTATAACATGGAATTGTATTTTTATAGCTACACAGAATGAGTTTTGCTGTGCGAAAAATTTATATTAAAATAATACCTGAAAATTAACAGATTAATATTGAAGTAACAAAAATATCACAATCTTGTCATTATTCCTTCCATTAATTTTGATTTCTGGATATTGTGGCTAATTTTATCACTGCACATTAGGTCATTTGTCACTGCACATTTCAATTTATCACTGCACAAAGTGTGTTTCACTGCACACTAAAAAAAACGCTGCAGCTAATGAAAGCTTAGGAAGGATGTATTTTTCCATCCCATTAGTGTAGAACTCATGATTGTCAGATTGATTGCTAAAGCTGCACCAGTGGCAAACGACGCAGTTCTGCGTTAAAACTGCTTACTGCATAACAAGTATGTACCGTCACTACCTACTATATACTAGCTGCCTGTCCAATCGGTATCAAATCTGTCGGAACGCTCGTTTCCAGATCTGGCCACCCGAGCGCCACTTGCATTCACCTCTGCTCACGGCAAATATACAGGTAAATACGGAAATAAAGCTTTATTTGCAAGTTATTTGTATGTTATACGCGTACTTTTTAAAAATTGCAAAGTAAATTATGTTCTGTGTGATATAGGCATTATTTTTAACATGTACACAATTAATAAAGCGGCTAATAATATAGAATAATGTATAATTCAGGCTAATATATGTATGTTGTTTACGACATTTTATTTCCAATGTAGGCATATATATATTTCATATAATTATAATAGGTTGTTTAGTATTTTTGCGTTGACTTATATTATTAACGTTTCGAGAAATTGCTGTTTTTAAGTCAGGACGAATAATAAGGCCTGAGTAGAGCTAAAACACAATGTAATTAAGTATTGTTAAAATTACAGTTTCATGGTGTTTTTACTATAGCAGCATGTAAGTTTTAAAGACAATTACATAATTTACATCGTTGATGACGATGATTGTTAATACTTGTCAAGCTTCAACTAGGCAATTACATGTACATGGCTTAATTAAGCATCAAGATAGAGATGGACTTCATTACCTGGTTGATTAAGTTGTATCGATAGTTTTGACAATTTATAGGTTTGTCTATTTAGCTTCACCTTCACTGCGCAAAAAAATATCAATTTGTTGCTGCAAAAATATTATTTTAAAATCACTGATCAAGTGTCCAGCAATACAGTGTAAAAATCCGCAAACAACTTCTATAAAAGAAAAAAATAATAATCATGCTTTTGATTTTTGTAATTTTATTTTATCGAAATTAATAACACCGATCCTAGGAAACTACTCTAGAAATATAACTGAATAGCAACAAAAAAGAAGAAACTATAATAAAAGCCTCTCTCCCACAAAATACTGAAATTATTAAATTTGTAAATATCGTTTCTAGTCAGTATTATTATTATTATAATGTTTTATCTAATTTTAAAGGAAATGTAATATTATATTATGACCATTCGGTATATTGAGTATTTCAAAACACGAAGAATCACCTTTCATAGAACGAATTATTAAATATAAATAATTTATTTATCGTAATTGAAAAACAAATAATAAAAAAATGAATTGTGTATAAATGATAGGAAAATGCCCGCTGTAATATAAAATCTTCCAAAACTATTTAGTTGCATAAAAATATACATAGTCTACTTTCAAGTCATTATAGTATTCTTGTTTTATGTTTTTCATTCTGTCAAACGAATAAAGGCGCCACTTTCCGAGCACATGTGAATTTATCCCTCTGGCGACAAATCTTTACACTTGTCGCTTTGATAAAAGATGGTTTAATTGGTTTAATTTAATCATAAAACAAATAATAAAATATTTTTAGATGCTTTTACGTTTTCTTTTTATTCATTGAAAATTTAGGATGGATCCAAAAAAGCGACCGAATTTTTTTAGTTGCGTTACTTAAATAATGGCGCGTGAATTTGAATTCAAACTGTCACTTTTTATACGAGTGGATGTGAAAGTGACTAGCTTACTTCTCTGATGAAACACACGTTATAAGCTTGCTATAATAAAAGAAATAGCAGTTTGAGGAACAGTAGGTAGGCTAGGTATGACTACTGTCCTAGATCATACGTGTATGATCTAGGTTACTGTCATTGCATTCTATTATGTAGGCCTATATTAAAAACGTCAAGGTTGTCTTATTGACAGCTTGTTGCAGTCTTCTTGTCAGCTTGTGCGAGGATTCCAAACACCCTGCACTAGCACCTTCGAGTCCCTTACTAGATAGAATTAGTTAACAAGGGCTCGCAGATCCTTTAAAATAGGGCCTATAGCCTAACAAGGAACTCGCGTTCAGCCCACTCCTGCTAGTCTTCAATTAGACAGACGAAGTCTGTCCCACTTCGCGTAGCGAAGTGAGAGAAGACAAACAGTCATTACTCGTTCTCATATCTTTTTTTTTCACTTCTGTTTATTAAAAAAAACTTTCCAAATAATAATGTTTATTTCACACCTACTGTAAAGAAAATAGGCTACTATCACTAACAAGAAACTGCAAATTCCCCAAATAAAAAATTCGTAAGTGATGCGTTTCTCTCTCCGATAAAAAAATGAGTCGCGAAAAAGTTGGATTCATTATAGGGGATGAGCCGCAACGAGAATCGTGCATAATGTCCGCCAGCTAGTTTTAAATAACTTCTTGTTTATCTGTTGTTATTTGATGATGCCCTATGGTGACTGTAAGTGAAACCACTAACGATTAATGAAGCAATGTAAATAAATGTAACATGCACTATGCAGACAAGGTCTTATTTCATCAGTAAAATTTAAAACATAAGTTTTTTATTTTTCGAAGCTTAGGCCTAATTGCTATATTACAGGCAAAACATTCATAATTTGATTACCGTACTGTACTAGGCTAGATTAAATCATTGATAAATGTTATATCTGCATAAAGTGCTGATAATGATTGATGAAATTGGCATACTTTAGGCCTAATAGTCAATATTCCGAGGGGTTCTGCACTTTGAAAATAGGTGTACGGCGGACTACGCTGAACTATATTAATTATGATCAGACTACGCTTGAAGGGCCCAGCTGTTTTACTGGTGAGCTATGCTGGACTACTATTGGACTGCAGGACTACAGTTGGCTTGGAATATGTTTTAAGACTATGACTGAACTATGGTGAACTATGGTCGCCTACGTTCAGAGCGTACATCGAATTACGCAAGTGCACAACCTCTCGCAATATTCATTATTGGTTGACCAGTTTCATGCAGGCCGTACCGCTGCAGTACGTACAATGATTAGTTTAATTTTTTTTTGTTAGTGTGAATCGGGAATCAGAGTCACAGAATATGATAGTCATGAAAGAAGGTTTGGAAATGAAAATAAAGTTACTTCTGATGAAATTACAAATCAAAGGAGAATTGCTGATGATGAGAAAAGAAAGAATGAAAATTATCAGATTTTACTTAGGGAACTGCAACGAATTGAGGAAGACAGTGGGGATATGCTGGTAAATTTTTAATGAAAGAGCACAGCTTATTACACTTAGCTAAGAGGAGATTGTATTTTGTTTTTGTAAAAGTTGTACGCCTTGTACCCATAGAAGTTCATTTATATCAGTATTTTATTGCATTAATTGCAAGTCGTACTCATAAAGAACCGAATAAGTTATATTATCTCAAAGACTCAGAATATTTTATTTATTGCTTATGGTATGTTGCTCTATTTTAATTTTAATTGAACTAGTTTAGATGTAGTTTTGAGGTATGCATTCATGTAGGCTTCTAAAGACTATTTGGATGATAAATTTTGTGGTAGGCCTAGATTTAGATAGAAGTTAGATAGCTAACCAGTTGTAGGTAATCGTGTTTTAATTAAGCGAACGGGTCTTTGATAAATTAATAAATTAGTGTTTACGAATTAACAAGTTATGGTACGGTACACTGGCAAATGTAATTTTTTGCTTTGACACAAGTCTAGGTTAATTTTCCATTGAATCAGTGAGAGTATAACCATTGAATCTGTGAACATTCCCATTCATTGAAGCTCTGAACATTTTAAAAATAGATGCTGCTTGCGCTAAGTTTATAAAATAAATTGTAAAATGTATTAATGATTATTAGCGAATTACGGAATTAGTTAGTGATGATGATTTGTTTGGTAGTCTAAGGTATTGTCCATGCATCAAAGCTTCACATTATTAGGCTCTGTACATAAAAATTGGTACAAAGCACTGTTGAAATTGCGTGTCAAAAATTTTGACTAACAAGAGATTTTTTATTGCATCTGGCAAACAAGTTACGGGCTATTTCAAATATGAGCTGATTAGAAATATTTGGCAGTGTTCAATATATTGAAGCCACAATTTTTGGATAAACCTCCATTATCGGTATTAAGAAAGTTATATTGACTTTTAAATTATACTACAAAGTCTTTACTCTTTAGTTTTGACAATGGCATGAAAACATTGATAATGTTGTATTATTCTAACTTTCAGGTTCAATTTTCTGCAAGTGGAATAGTTGCCGAACATGAGAAAGCAAGAGAAAGAGAAAAAATGTTGGATTCAGTTTTTCAAGGTTTAAATCTTTGTGGTGCACCTGAACTTCTACAAGATGATCTCAAGTGGGAAGAGGATATTCAGGATCAAAGTAAGTGCTCTCAAGTACCTATAGCAATTTTTTTTAGTACTTAGTCAAGTAGTAATGTTTTTAGATAAGATTAATACCGTAATATGTTTTTGTTGAATAATACCAGTGTCGTAGGCCCTATAATGTATTCACAGGTTATACAAAAATACAGGAGGTTGTAATTATGTGCTTCGAAAACAATTGAAAAGATGGTTACTGCACTGCACTGTAAACCTATTTTTTTTCTTTAGAAATAGTTTATTTTAATTCGTACCGGTAAGACTACACAAAAAGTAGATGTGCTAAGTTCTAATTTCAGTAACACTTACGATTATATTGAAGTCATTGCCGTGATTTTCACTATGACCTTTTATGTGCTTAATAATACTTCCGGTAGCATGGAGAACGTTAACAATACTGTACCATATGCTTTATAATTTCAAGATTTTTCACATCTTTGTTATTTTTATTCCAAGTTTCAAATCAAGTTGACGTACTCTTAGAAATGTACTCAGAATCAGTAGGGGCCTAGGCCTATATATATAATTATATATGCACAAAGGGCCTAGATCATGTTTTTAAAATTCAGCTAAATATTCAAAGCACTAAACACAGCCAATAATTCTAAATAATTATTTGAAGAATATTGACGGACGCATAATGACCGTTATTTAAGAGATTATG
>JAQFYR010000338.1:0-13572 GCA_034694985.1 Campodea silvestrii
AGAAAAAAAATAACATTTATACAAATTAGTTCCATATTAAATTTATTAGCACTGGGGTTGCGCATGTGCTTCACGTCGTAGTATAGTGGTTATAGACGGAACTTCTCTGCTGGAATGGACTTCCACGGTTACACATGCAACTCATCATGGATCTTAAATATGAGACAGATCCTCCATAGCAGTGAGCTCCACCAAATAGCCAGCACCCACCAATAATAAAGCTCCTATCAACAAGGCAGTTGCTTCAAACCACTCAAATCCGTCAAACCAGGGAGATATTTTCTTATCCCCGGTCTGGAACTTTGACTTCGGTCTGGCACTTGGGTTACTCGCCTCCACATCCATATTGTTACTTTTGGAGTTGAGACTGCAAGCCGCCTCCTTTGCCTTCTCTCGAGTTCGACGTTTTAATCTTCTGGATCCTACAACTGTAAACGATTCTTCTTGGATCGCCATACATCGTTCTTTCTCTCACTATAACGTAGATCGGTCCAAGCTCCCAGTTTTCCAAGTTCCTGCCAAAAATATTTGTATCTAGTTTTAAGGATGCTACAGTAATAAAGAATAGTATGCAGGAAAAAGGGCCTTTGTCCAAAAAATCAAAAATTGAGTTAGACCTACCATATTAGTATTTTTTCCACACTATCCAATGAGCCTAAAAGGTTTTACAAAAACAGCATAAATCATACCGAAAATCGCCTCTGAAATCACAGTTTTCCATGTAAAAGGCCTTGGTCAAATTTAGTTTATCCCATTTTACTCAAAATAAACTTTTTGGACAAAGGCCCTTTTTGCCGGATACTCTTCTAATTATTTTTCATGGCAGGTCTTCCGATCCCTAACCAAGAGTAATTTTCGTGTGTAACGCACGGTGCCAGAAAACAAAACGAGCATTCTTCATCACAATATAAATAATTGTATTTATCGTCAGAGCCGTTCTCAGAGGAGGGTGAGTGGGGCACCTGCCCCGGGCGCAGGCATTTTTACAAACACACATTCTGTATCTTTAAATTTTCTCTCGTTTGATTTATTGCCAATGAAGTATTTACTTTTTCTTTTACCAAGTATTTACTTTTTTTTTACATCACATTAACATTACATATACTATTCGAACTTACATTATATTGATACTTGTGGTTTATAAAATCTTCATTTCAATCATTGTTTGTAATATAAAATTATTATTTTAAACACACATTATTCTTAATACTTTTATTTTTAAAGATGCCTACTTCAACAATTACTTTCCATTATTTCTCAGTCCGTTAATATTTATGTAATATTTACTATAAAGTTTTTAATACACACTGCAATTCAACACTTCATATTAATAATTAGCACTTAACCTAAATACCTAACTTGTGAATATTAGTACTACAACTGCTATTGTACTTAACTTATTAATATATTTCTACTTCTCATTCACCATAATTTGTCAAACATTCATTCTTTACTATACTGTTATTACGATTGCGTTGATCTGTACTAAATTATTATTACTTAAAAAAAATCTTCACACAGTGTTAGTTTATTTTTGACACATTCAACTCATTCTCACTAGTTCACTATAATTAGTTTAATCACATATTCTCCATAATGTTATTAAATCTATTTTACTCCCTTTCTTAATTAAGTATTCGCCACTTGTTATTCTTATTTCTTTCATACACACTATATTAATTATCATGCATTTAATATTTTCTCATCCATTCCTTTTTCTCATTCATTTCTGAGCATTTCCATTAATTCTAATGCTTTTAAATGTTTATTAATTACTCGTAAAGGTCCTACATTTTATGATCCTTAAGAAATTATTTGGGAATCTTTGGAATAATATTTCCACCGGTACTTTGTAAATAGGATGAATAATATTTGCAATTAAAATCAGGGGCAAATTATTATACTGAAAAGTGTTAGCCCTTTCTAATGTAGGTAGGAGAATAAAATCAATATCTCCTTGTTTCAGTTCACTATCTGTAATTACGAATATAGAACTAGGAGTTTCGTTAATTCTTACAATAGTGTAAGTTTCATAATTAGTCAATTCTGTGACAATAAATCCCATAGTACTTAACTTTGTAGCCGCTTTTGTCATCCATTCCATATTTCAATGAAATTCGAGCCCAAATTCTTCTACGTAGGCCAATTTTGAAAAGGAACGCTTAACTGTATCACACAAAAACTTAGACACCGTGACGCGGTAGATAAAACAGCACTGAAGCGTGGTGTTAGATCATTTGTCTTATATATTGATTAAGTGAAAAGCTAAGCCGTTTGCCTCTTTGGGCAATTATCATGTGTGCTATTGCTAAAGTTCTAAAAGTAACACTTTTCTTAATAGTATTGTTATCCCCAAATTCCACATTTACACAATTTTAATCTAACAGCAAACAACCCTCTTATTTTTCTTCTGACAAATCAAAAAGTTGACGAACTATATAATTATGTATATATATTATATATATATATATATATATATCCCAAAGGATACTGAAATTGTGTTGTTGCCAAAATGTTTATGTTTATTACTTAACTATTCCTTTATTTGTGTATTCATTATTATCTATAATTGAAAATAATACAGTCCGACTAACTGTAATATCTATAGTTCTGCTCGGGTCTACATTTATTATTTGCACAGTATCATTTAGACAATTTGTAAAAAAAAAAATATCGACCGGAACTTGATAAATAGGATGCCACATATTACTAACCATTAATTGCGGTAGGGGATCTGAACGTTGAAAAGTATTGACTATTATCTTATTTGGTATAAAAATGAAATCGATATTTTCTGTATAACTTTCGTTTTTTGTTAGTAAAAAAAATAAATGACGGATTTTCTACCGTTTTTACATATGAGAATGTTTGTACATTTGTAGCTTCCTTTAAGTTAAACCCCCTCCTATTTAGCTTATTTATGGCTTTTATTATTACAGTTATATTTTTCAAAAATCCTCCCACTGTGGTATCGGTTTGAGCAAAAGCCATAATAAATTAGTATAACGAAAATTGATGGCAGTTAGGGAACTGACGACACACTCTCACTTTGAATTTAAAGAGACTGAAGTTAGTCAAGTTCCTTTGGCAGCTTTTATAGTAACCGAAATATAAAACTATTTCTGTCCCTTTGTTCGACTTCCTTGTTCAGCACCCAAAACTTCCATATATTATTTTACTATTATAATTAGCCTATGATTTCTTTTCGTTATTTTTCACATTATTACCATAATTAATTATAGTGTTTTATATTTTCTGTACTCTAAATAATTTCCCCAATACCCTATCATCCTATACACATAATTTCCTTTCTTTATTTTCATCAACTAAAACACCTCACAAACTCCTATATTATTTTTCTTCATCCCTCTAAATCGTCTAAAATATCCAAGTATTATTTCTCTACTCAATTGATTTCATCATCCTTTATTTCAAGAAAAATCTCGCATTATTCGTAACACGGATCTAAACTAATGAGGCAATTAATATGCATAAATTATTTAACGACTTGCAAATTCTCATCAAGTCTCATCTTGCTAAAACGATCTTATCAGTGACCTTCGGTTTCAACAATGTATAAAAATTCCCCGCTCGTAAAGATGTCACTTTTGCTTACTTTCGGTATTGTTCAAGTTTCAACACGTTAAAAACGGAATAAAACTGTCAATTTGGATATTTTACGATGAATTCAAGATCTAACATCCCAAATAAGGATGTGTGACGTCAGAAACCTTCGACCGTGCGAGAAATGCAATAGAGCTCAATCTCCAAGCAATTAACGTGATTAAGAATCCCCTCCTCCTTCGGACCAATGAGAAGATGCAAAATGATGACCAGGGGACAGCAGGAGGAAAAATTACCCTACAATCACCCCTCGGTAATTTCCCACTTTTCGGTATAAAAGAAGAAGCAGCCTGTACTCTTGAGGGATTCTGACTCCCTAACTCCTACTTCAAGTAGCCTACTCCACTCCACTTGACTCGAGCTCTGCTCCAACTTTGTTGCTTGCCTCTTTGCTGAGAACTTGATTTTGGCCTGCCGTACTGCTGTCTCAAGAGGAACAACTACTCTTGGTTTCTCCAACTTACTTCAGCCTGCTGCCTTTTCAAGACGCCCAGCTGCCCACACCATCAGTCCACTCGACAATTCAGCTTTTGCCCCAAGACCACAATTCAGCTTTTGCCCCAAGACCACAATTCAGCTTTTGCCCCAAGACCACAATTCAGCTTTTGCCCCAAGATTATTCAAGACCTCTGCACCAGTCAAGCTGCCTATTCCATCGACTTCCTCTAGATCTGAACAATCCATACTCAGACAAAAGAACAATTTAGGATACTACGAGGGACATTATGTGAGTACCATTTCATTTATTCTCCCTCCTTTGTGTCAGGCAGGATTTATTATTTCGGTCTTTTTATTTAATTACAGGATGTGTTTAATCAGGATTTATTTATGTTAGGATGTATTTTGCATGCTGCATTGATTGGTGATATTTTGTGCTTTTATTTTGGGGGATTTCTTTGAGCTAGGATATCAATAGGATGCAAGTTAGGAAATCTCTTTACATTTTGTTGTCGGGCAGGCACGCTTGGATAGCCGAGACGACCGCTTCGGAGCACACCCCGGCGGAAACACCAAGGACTTTGACACGGGGGCGTCTCTCCCTGGGAGCTTGACCTCGAAGGTTTTCCGCAGCTCCGCCACCAGGCGATCCCGTGAGCCATTGTTGTCCATGCGGACCAAAACGGCTCTCTCCCTGACAACGGCTCCACGAAACTTGTGGCCAAGCACCTCGCCCTGGACCGTTCCCTGCACACGTTTGAACAGGTCCGTCCTCGCCGTTAATGAGCAGCGAACTGGGAAGTTTTGGAGGTTTCCTGATTGGCTTGGCGGCCGACTGGTCTTGGAGGCGGGGCTGGGGAGACGATCCCAGTGCTTTCCCCGCCTGCGTACCGCGGTGCCTCATTCTCTTCCGCTTTGGACCTCCCACTACTACCATCCCGTGGGTGGTATTGAGTGATTGACACTCGCTGTCCGGCACAACAGGTATTGCCGGTTGAGGCACAGGGGAGCCCCTTCACTGGCCCCGGTGTTAGCCGGGGTCCAGTTCCACGCCGGCTTCCCTGTTGCAGTGCCCCTAATGCCGCTTCGGCCTGGCCCATTCGTAGGACCGCCTGCCCAAACAGGCGTCCAAGAAGGTCCAGGTCGTCACAACACTGGGTCCTATGTCCCTGGGTGAATGAGCACCTTCCCCTGGTGTCTACCTGGTATCGCTCGGCGAGCGCCAGTTTGAGCCTCTCAAACTCTTCCAGGAGGGCACAGATAGGAGGGCTGGCAAGTGCGGGCCCAGTACTGGGCTGGGGCCCTGTCCCGACCGCCAGCACCTCCGCAAAGGTCCTCCTAGAGTCGTTCGAGTTGAGGGTGGGGGAGGTTATCCCTTGCCCTCCAGTTTGTGGGACAGAGCCGTCTGGGCCCTGTGTTCCCGAGCTGGCAACCGATGTTGGAGCAGTGAGCGGGGGGCTGTTCACTGGGCCACTCCCGACTGCACTGTCCTTGTCGGCCGTCCCCAGGGGGCGCGGTCGCTTGTTGCGAACCTCTTCCGAGGCTGTTTGGAAGTTATCCATTGTGACGAGGTCTTCAAGACTGGGTGGCCACTTGATGTTCGGATTGTGTGTTATTAAATATTGTCGTGCAGCATATCTTTCGGGATTAGTGCAGTCGAAAATTATGTGTTCCGAAGTTTCTTCTTGGTTCAATGAGCATTCACACAAACAAGAGTCGACTCGTTTGATGGAGGCGAGGTAGCTGTTGATACCCCCGTGTCCAGTGATGAGCTGCACAGATTTATAACTTAAATGTTGGCGGTGATTGGTAACCTTTGGGAAGAACTTTCTGGTGAGAGAAGGGACAAGGTCCCATATGTTCTGAAATTTCGTCCAAGCAGTTGTTAAAAGTTCTTTCTTTGCTGTATGGAAGCACGGGTTCAAGTCATCGCTAACCATCGGCCCCTCCATCTCTGGACCTCGTAGAGTATTGTCTATGAGGTTGTTTCGTTCGTTTCTGTCGTGTGCTTTAACATGTTGGATGAAGATGTTATTTCCAAGATGAATGTGTATAGAAGTGTTGAGAGTGACTGTTCTAGGGACGTTAGTTTGTATACTGTGGATTGTACTCTTGGAGTCGCTGTGTATATACACAGGTACAGTTGTGTCTCGTTCCTCTTCTAGAGCTTTAAGGATTGCCATGGCTTCAGCACTTGATGAAGATACATTGGGTGTTGTTTCCCATACTTTAAGCTTGTCGAGTGTGTTGGAACTGTTATTTGGGAGCGACACGGCGTATCCAAATCTGGCGTGTTGTATTGTTATAGAAGCATCTGTGTAATAGTTCTTGAAACCATTGATGAGATCGAGATTGTCTATTTGGGCATAAGTCCTTAAAGGTTGGAAGTCTGGTATGCATTCATCATATTTAGGTGTTGATTCATAATGATGTTGTTGTCTTTGCTTGATCAGACTATAATTGTGATGTACAGATGTTTCAAGATCAAGAGGGAGGACTTATACAAGACAGCAAAGGGATAGCGTTGAAGTTGTGCTGTAGGCTTTGTTGATCTTGAGGAGGAAAGGTCTTTGGATCCCCCGGAGAGCTTGAACCCATTTACAGTGGGGTGTCCTAATTCCGCAGCATATGGATCCATAAGTCACGGATGGGTATCACAGTTTGGTACATCTTTAGTAGTGTATCTTTGTTTATGCCCCATTCTTTGCCACACATGTATTGCAAGCGATGGGAGATGAGTTGAATTTTGGATTTAAGATGTTTAATATGTCTTCCATATAACAGTCTTGGATCAAAGTAAACACCTAAATATTTCATATGATCTTCTGAGCAGAAAGAGTAGCTTAGGATGTTGAATTTAGTCTTATTCTTGTAGGCTTTAATCCTCTTAGAAGTGATGTGGATGCATTGAGTTTTTGCATCATTAAATTGAAGACCGGACTCGTTAGCCCGGTTATGGCATATCTCCATAGGGATGGTGGTTGATTCAGCGAGCTTTTTCTGTGAGACTGCAGGATACGGTGGTGGGAACAAAATGCAGATTGCTAGGTATAGCTAAATGGTTGCCTAACATTAAGGCTACGACTGATGTTGATACTGGATTATATTGTTGTTTATACTGGATGAATAGCTTGAAACATAAGCGAAATTTCCTTCTGGTACTTCCCAGCACAACCCTCTCTGGCAATGGAAATGTGTCGGTGAGTTTCAATTGAAAAACATTCAACTTGTAACTATGCTGCGTGCTATGATCAGGATTTATGCATAAAATACTTAAGGCATCAGTACGAAATGTGTGTGTGGTCACTATGAGTTAAACTGAAAATGAAATTTTCGATGATGAAATATACTACAATGAACTGGTCAAGCTTTGAAGGTGCTTTACGAAGAAATGGTTTAAACTGGATAATGATCATATTTAGTCGACTAAGCTGTGACTAATTTACCAACTAAAGTAATTACAAAATATAACATGTACATCAGGAAAAGTCTATGTGCCAAAATTATGGAAATATTTACGTACAGTTTTGTACACGTGCACACACTTTTTCACACGTGATAATGCCATACGTTGTACGGCGCCATTTTACATTCCGAAAAATTCAACACAGAAAGACATGATTGCAATTAATTATTTTTATTATTCTTAAAATAACAAATACTGATAAAAAGGGAACAGAGAAAATAACTTACATAAAATTACACTAGGTCCTTTTTTGCCTGTCTCACTCACATCAGTACATATAGTGGACTTACCAAGAACAGAGCAGCGTAAAACTGAGGGGGTTAGAACCAGAGTGGTCTAACCCACACGAATGAAGTTTTGAGTAAATCGATTCCAAAGTTTTTGTACATGTGCTATTTCTATAAGAAGAAAATTCAAAATTTAAATGCGGGAGTCTATTTGAAAAAATAGCCGTTTTTAAATGCCGTAACAGTTATGTTGTAATTCTTTTTAAAAACGAAAAAATGCGGGTTAGACCATTTTGGCTCCAAAGTAGGCTATCCCACAGTGTGGTATAGAGTGTCACAATTTTACAGCTTTAGAGTTATTGTATTGACACTTTAGAGCCAGAACGGTCTTACCGTCGATGAGGAGTTATATTTAGATTTATTTAGTTACAAAAACATGAGATTACAACATGATGAAGCATTGAATAACAGACACAACAATTTGGAGCATACAACAATTTGGAGAAAAAATTAATTATTGCATTTACTTTTTAGTGCCCGGTCTTTGGTTTTATAGTTTTTTGAAAACATAGAAACTGATACAGATACGATAGCCATAGGCATTGATGTTGTAGTTTATTTTGACCTGATCAACGTTAGCATCAGCTGTAATATTATAATATCTTCTCCTTTCGTGTGAACGAAGGTACTGTCCATAATCGTTTGCACGCAGTCTTCATTTTCCTCGAATATCATAATTATATAACATTTGTCATGTGACATCCAGCGAATTTAATGTGTTAAAAGCAACTGATCATAAATTGATCCAATTTCCGGAAAATATATTGACGTGATTCTGTTAAATGGGTAAAAGGATTATTCTCATGGAAGAACTGTATGTGATATTTTTGACAAGAGCGAAATTTTTGTATAAAGTGGATTAAAAAGTTTCACGATAACAAGTAATTTTTATAGAATATTAATCGTCTGAATGCTAACAAAGAGAACCTACCTGTCATGTCTTTGCGCATATCTGGAACTATTTTGAAAACTTCATACATTTCCTTTATTGCACAAATTTTGATATTTTACTAATCACACTGCAGATATTTTGTTTTTAAATAATTGCCAATAATATTGAAAATTACACTTCTCAAGCTCAACCTTGGAATTTCATTTCTAATAGAAAATACAATAACACCTCAAAATGTGCTACGCTATTTTTTATTACATGGTGCATTTTCTCAGCTTATCTGGCATAAGTACGTATCGATCTTTACCAGCATTATTCATTTCCTTTTTCACAAAAACCTTTATACTCATCTGTGTTTGGATTAGGGAAACATTTTTCTGCGGATGAGATACATTTTCCCGCAATTGAACTGAAGTTTTCTGCATTTGGTGACATTTTTATTCAACTGGACAGCAGCATTTGATGAAGACGCACTACTTGGAATAGAAGGAAGTGAGCATATTTTTCCAGTTCTTACTGATGTAACTTGAATTAGCATCAGACTGTACATTTTGAACGTCAGCAAGAGGTTTTGGTGCGATTTTACGATGGACAGAACCTTTAACAGCAGGACGTACAGTAACATGCAATAAATCACTCTCAAGGGGATCTGTTTCGAAATATGATTCACTCTCAAGGGGATCTGTTTCAGTAAACGTAGCACTCACAGGGAGATCTGTTTCAGAATATGTAGCCTAGCACTCACAGGGGTGTCTGTCTCAGAATATGATTATATTTACCAAATAATTGCTCGACATCCACAGAAGTTACACGGCTCCAAATACCTAACCAAATTCAGAATGCTCTAAAGATACTTCTAACGAAATTTGTATAACCCCACGTTTGTTACCCTCCTTTTGGATATCTGGGAGTCTTTTCTGAAATGGGAGTCTTTTGTGTAGGCCTTCCGCAATATGTTAAGTAAAATGTTTCCTTCACTGTCGAGGGTCTAACAGGGAGAATGCACATTAAATATAACTGGATTTACCATAATGAATTATCATGGTATCACAAGAAGCTTGAAATGCTAAGAGAAGCGATTCAACCGTTATTGTTTTTCTCCTTCATTATTTCTTCTATTTTGTGTATAATAGCATTGACAAAGTAACGTATTTTCTCCTCCTAGTTGTCTAGGGAACTTTTTGAAGTGTTTTTAAAAATGGACGCTTAAAAAAAGGACGAATTCATTTGTTTTGGGTAAACCCAACAACTGCTGCAGGCAATTAATTTAAGCCTCAACCAATCGCTTTTCATATAATAGGATTCAGAGCATGGTCGAAATAACGTAGTAAGGTCTCGAATAGTGAAATTGCTTTAATGCATATCGCCTCATCGTCACTGGAGTTTCCAAAAGTTTTTAACTGTGAATCATTCCCGGTAAGGAGGGGCTTCCGGTGATGTAGAGTGAGAAGGGGTTCCTATGAAACTTGAATGTTATGTAAGTTTGAGAATACACTGCAGGCCATATTTCTGCCACATTATTAACTGACTGGTATATTTGAAAGCTCTTAGTTTGTGATTGCCATTACGAATGTACGGACAACTATATAAATTGTTGCTGAAAATTTCTGTAGGAGATTTGATATTTTACCTACTTACATGTACAGTGCTAAATTAACATTTTTTTTCCCTTTACACACATTCAGGTATTTTTGTCATAGCATTATCTCAGGTTTCATCCTTTTGTACATCACTTATGTACTGATCAAACTGAATGGTGATTATGTAGCCATTGCTAAACACATGTTTTCTATGTCTTACGTCGTTAGTACTACCAATGATATGAAATTTACCGTCTACCATTACAACTAAACGATTGCACAGAAGTTCACATTCATTAGGGCCGAACTGTCAAATGTTCATAAACAATTTGTTTAACTTTATCACGTAAATGTTTGGATTTCAATATTTGATTGCTCTGGTTTTGTATTTCAGCTTGAAGGATAGATGGAAGTACGATTTGCATTAGAAAATGTTGCATAATATCTGGGTATTCTTACTTGCCCCGAAGCAATAATAATAATAAAGTAGAAAGTTTCTTGAGCATTGACTGTATTATTTGTTTTACTACGGCAGGCAATTTGTTTAATTTTACACTTATCTTTTATTTTTTAACTGCAGTTGCGCGTTGATATGATACTGCATTACATTTTAAATAAATCCTTTATAAATATTTAAAATATGTGACTGTTTTTCTGATAACTGAGTACAAATATATTTAACAAAGCTTTTGGAATTACCAGCTATAATAAATATTTCGTTCATATATCTTCCATTAGTATTTGAAAAATAATTATTTTCTTAATCTTTATTTAAATCGCATTTTCCCATCAGCTAGACAGAGAGATACGGACTCTGACAGACCAGTGGTAGAAAAAACATGTAGAAAGTAAGCAAACTCATAATGTGTGACAATATCTGTAACCATATTACTTAAGTGCAACATAAACTAATACATTTCAGGAAGTGGAAAGACCAACACACTGTATTTGCAGATATAATAATTCTCCGTGAAATTATATCTAAAATACCACTTCCTGTCGTTTACTTGTGGAAGAAATCTGGGTATTCCAGTCATGGTTGCAGAAAAACACACTTTTCTCTTTGATTGATTTACATTCAGTTTGAAGAAATAAGTTTAAACTGTGGCGCTGTGTGCCTAAAAATGTAGGAATGTTGCTTGTGGTGCTTCTTCACTAAACCTTTTACATGGCCAGACATTACACTGGCACCATCATATGAATGAGAATAATTATAATTTATTTTTGTGAGGGAGTATAGGTAGGTAGTACTGGTGGGGGAGTATGGACAAGTACTGCTGGTTGGGGAGTTGGAACAGGATGTGGAGAAGTCTATGTCACCTCATCGTCTTGATTAATGGATTTCTTTATAATATATTACTACTCAAATGCGGAAATAGAGCAAATAAGTTTGCAGAACAAACTTACCTGATATATCAGTTCTTCTCTGTTGAATTCTGTTAGTTATGGCTTCATGCACCTCCAGACTTAGTTCGGTATTTGAAGAATTTAAATTTTCCAACATAAACTTCAATTCAACATCACAAGTCAAGATATTTGCATATCGGCGACATAACGCTTCCGCTGTTAGCTTCACTGGTTCTAAGGTCGAAACGATTGATAATGCCAGCTGAATTTCTTGTTCGGGAAAAGAAATTGGAGTGCTAGACAGTTCTTTAATTGCAGGAACCGCTTCACCATTTCAACTAAACTGTTCCACCGTATTTTTTAGTCTAGCACTAGAGAAAGTTCTTTTCCACATTCCTGAATCACGAATTTCTGGAGCACACATTCATTTTTTCTATGGGATCTCCTAAACATTTTTACTGTCTTACGGGTTTTTATTTCAATTAGTAGTTTTGCTAAAGCATGGGACACATCGCACTCGCCACCAGTAACAGTTTTCTCCTGCGTGAAACCTCCCTCATCATCTAAATTATCGTCTTCGTCATCAGATTCTCAGGTATCTGCTATTGCTTGTGATTCAGTAAATTTCTTCATAAACTCATTCAGCTCCTCTAAAACTTGTTTATTCAATTCACCTACATCCGCTTTTACCAAACCATCTTGAAATGCCAAAGAACCAGGAGTAATTGTTTCAAGAAGTTCATCAATATCAAAATTACATTTCCAATTATTTTCCTCTATCTTTCGAGCCAAACCATACAAAGTCTCTACTGTATCCATGTTTTATTGGTGAAGATATAAATGGTACTGCTTCAGTTTCCCTGTCTATTAGTGCTATTATCAAACACTCTTCTAAAAATGAACCTGCCTAATTTATTCCCTCTGTAATCAACTTTTTAACTGTAACACTGTCAAAAGGAATGTTGCAAACAATCAATTTTCACAATACCTTTATTCATTATCATCAGCCAATGTGTTAAAGCTATATCTTAAAATAGTCTTATTCCTTCTCTTTACAACAATTTCACCTTTACCGTCAGTATATCTCAGAGACTCCTTTCTCTCAGATTTCTCTATTTTTTCAGGAAGATCATCTTCATCACTTTCATGACTTACATTGCTTACATCTCTTTTTCTTATTATAATCATATTTATACAATGAATAATATTCACCAATATTTCGGGCCGGGAGGAGGAAGTACGCCCACGCAGCAGACAACACAGAAACAGACTACCCAACAAATCAAACGGTACTTTACTTGTTGTATATAATGAATATGAAAATAACAAAACCTAATATTGGATCCATAGGTAACATTTATTACATATCAGCTAAATTTTCACAGCTGGTAATGAAAATGGAGTCTGGAATGATGACTATCTCCTCTTCGGGTACGTCCAATAAGTTGGGACAACTGGCCGCACAAGTAATGAGGTCGCCACGGATCGAGCCTTCCGCAGAAGTTATTTCCCGCTTCTTCCCCGGGTACACGGAACATAATAATTTAAAAAACTTAACAGTTAAGCTGTAATATTTCATAAACCATCTCCGCAGTTCTATCTGAACCTCAGGTGGTGACAACTCATTTATATATTCGAGCCATTCCTCTTCGTCCTCCATTGAACACTTCCATCTTATCCAAAGAAGACGAAGAAGAAGACATCTCTTCGGAATCGGAACTGATGTGGATCAAGTCACCCTTCCCCGAGACTAAATCGACATTCGGAACCTGGACCCGCAAATCAGGGGCGAAACACGGAACATCTCCTAGCTCACGCACCGAAGTCTTGCCGGAATCTAAGTCTTCGAATTTCGAAGTAGTGGAAGATACCAAAGGAGATAACGATATCATATCCCCACCAAGATCACCAGACATTTGGTCAATTGTAAGAATTGAC
>JAQFYR010000339.1:0-13563 GCA_034694985.1 Campodea silvestrii
CCTACATACAGGAAAAAGTCAAAAAATTTCAGAGAAAAATATTCAGTAATTTTCGAGTTTGAGACATAAAGGCACAAGGAGGGGGGCGGATTCCCCCCCCCCTCCCCGGTCCGAATTGGGTTAAAGGTTAAAACAAGGTAAATATTTTAACTGATATCACCAGAACATAGTTAAAATTTGAAATACCTCTCCCAAATGAAATTTCATTTTGTACAGCTCGGATCGTATATTCCAAAGGTAATCTAAAATATCGCATTTACACAATCATGTGAATATTATCACATTATTTTGTAAGTGTATCTTGTTCGAGGAAGCGCATGTAATCAAATGTGCGCATATATTTCAGCAAGTATATTTTTGTAATTTTATTAATATTAATTTACTTTCAGGTTTTATACCTATATGAATACATTTTCAGCCACTACTCTGCTGTTTGCACGCTCCAAATCCTACATCGCTGATATTTGTTAAATAGGCATTGCGTGTATGAGTTGAATTGTTTTGTAGAAATTTGTTGTATATAAGTAGATATGACGTAATCGTATATATTGCAGTTAAGTACATCTTGTATGTCCTGGTATAGAAATCACATACGTTTCTATTTTTTTTTTCATTATTGCAATTTTGAATTCTCCTGTACGTATTTGATTTATTATTAGTTGAGAATTGACAATTTCAAAAGAATTAAACTGCTAGGTTATAAAAATTTAAATTATCAGAGCTCTTGTTGTTCACCTGCAATGTAGACAAAATGAAACTCTTCTTCATAAGTTAATTTCATACAAAATTCTCAATCGATATGAAAATATACATTTAGTTAAAAAAACATATTT
This sequence comes from Campodea silvestrii, assembly GCA_034694985.1. Classification (NCBI taxonomy): domain Eukaryota; kingdom Metazoa; phylum Arthropoda; class Diplura; order Rhabdura; family Campodeidae; genus Campodea; species Campodea silvestrii. Next base: position 834 of record JAQFYR010000339.1, read on the forward strand.
ACCACAAGTCTTTATAATGAAAAATATTTACAATACATAATGATAACATTTCAGTTAAAATAAGGTATTCGGGTTTGAAAAAATGGTATTATTTTAACTGATTCATATATACAAGTACACTATTGTTTAAGAAAGCACATATAAGCACAGTTTACCATGAAATCATGGGCGCCAAATCTTCTTTTGACAGGTGTTGAACCTATAGATTCAATATCCGAGGAAGTTGGTTATAGCAAATATACATTGTATATTTATCACTTGCATACCCTGTAAGGTATTAAAACATTCACGTTCCAAGGAAATAGTTATTTTGCGTGTTCGTATATGTAATATTTTCGTATGTATTTTAAATGAATAACACCATTGACACACCGATATTTAATTATGTATAAATATAAATAATTTTGTTATTTTTGACTTTCGGATATATTCTTAATTGGTGTTATTTAGTAGTCAACCTCCCTCACAATCACGTTAATATCCGTTCATCTGCAATAAGGTATTTAAGTGGGAAAATTGAATATTTGTATGATACAAGCAGTTCATTACACAAATATAATCATGTTATAGATGTAAAGTCAAATAATCTAGGGAACTGGAGAATACTATTTTCAGAGGAGTTGGAAATTTCGAAATTTACAAAACAAATCTCGTTCACCTCTCGATTATTCCAGTTGAGATCTCGAGTTAGTATGTATATCTTTTATATTGGTTGAAATTTACTGAGGCTCCATTTCTTTTGTCACATGGATGCGAGATTCCAGAACGAAATAAAGTTAATCTCATTGTCATTTGCTTCACAAATATTACGAGCTATTGAAAATGCCCAAAACAGAATTTTGGATATAACTTCAACCCGTATATTGTCAGTAGTCTCATCTACTGCCTCTACTGTCTACTTAAGTTAACTATGTTACAATATTGTACTGAATTTTTAATTCACATCCTAAATATCCGAAAATGTAACTAATCCATGTAAATAACAAATAACGGTCGCAAAGTGATGGAAGTATGTCATGGTTTGTAAATGAATGTTTCATCCAAACATCATTATTATTTCTTACTTCATTTTTGTCCTCGTCGTAAAATTTAATGTAAATAATATGCGCACATAAAAATATACTGACCCACTTAAATGCTGAACTAGCAGAGTTTATGTTTGTAGATGGCCGTCTCATTATACATTCAGTCTTTGTAAATACTATTTCTATTTTCATTTCAGTCAATGTCATACACTATTAATATTAAGAATACCAGAGTTACCATTACGAATATTATAGAATAAGAAAGCTTAATTTAATTGTTTCCATTTTAAGTAATATATTTCCAATATGTTTATACTTTATTCACTTTTTTCGACTTAAAATTCCTTTCATTGGTAGTTAAACAAAAGTTTGCTACAAATTTTCCAAATCAATTTAATCAAAACATTCAGTTTCACTGGTAAGTGCCAAACACAAACAAAGTCACGTGAATGTGTTATTACAGAGTAGTTTTAAACTATTAGCACAGCAGCTCCACGGAACAAAAACTATTGAAATAATCTATGCCCTGCCCCTATTTTGCTTATTGGTACACTACAGTCTATTTGAAATATACGCTCCTTTGACTTAGTCGCAAGTTTTAAAACGAAATTTAGAAACACGAAAGCATAGCTCAAAGGTGAAATATTACAGTCACAAATCGTACAATGGTCGGAAAATATATATATTTTTTTAATGTCAAGGATTGGAATGGACCAAACACAATATATTACTGACATTAACTACAATAATCGGTGCTTTTGCTTTATTGACCTGACTGATGACCCAGAAATGGGCCTCGAAAGCAATTCAGTTTATGGGATTCTGAAAACCTCCGCAATGTGTTAGTTCACGCGTCGGCTGCTGAGAGTAAAATATATGTTAAGGCCGTCCTGATTTCCACAACTTGCAGAATATGCAACATGCTTCTTAATCAGGCTATCAAGTAACCCTCGTACGTTTTTCGTTTCCTTTACGGAATATAAAAAATAAGAACATTAAATTGTATATTTCATCTTATGTAAATCAATGAATGTTTTAGGTTCCATTGCTATAATGGTAATTAAGAAACTGTCACTTTTTTCGCATATAATTATTCAAATTTGGCTAAAGTAATATGAGTTTTGAGTGATAACACTAATTTCCTTGAAAGTAAAAATACTGTTTTCGGATTGTTTGCCATTGTTGCATGTTTTTATTGAAGCGAGTACAGCCCGAAATGTCTTAAATTTATGTCTGTTAATAATGACAGGAAACCCTTTTGAGTTGGGTACGTGGTTCATAACTTAGTATATTTTTACAGACGAGGATCATCGTCTTATATTTCCGTAAATCAAACACTCTAACCGCTAATGATGCGAAATTGACAAATATGACTCACCAGATTTTCTAATGAATAAGACAAAATCATATAGTTTAACTAAACTAGTGAATGATATTGGTAAGTTTGGGTAAAAGCAATGACTCCCCATTGAATCTGGCAGAAGGTTGTTTACAGTCACACAAGTATGCAAGTGACAGCTTCACATCTCAAACATAGAGGCAGACTTGACTTCAGTAATTCTGGTGTGCTACAATCAAACAGTCGTGACAAACACAACTTGGAGAGTGATTTTTTTTATACAGGAACTTAATAAGAGCTAAATAACGAGAGCTCTATTCAATGCACTTTGGGTTTCCGTCTATATTGTTTTAAATTGCCACATGGGAATCTGATTGTCAGGGGTTTAAAAAGGCTAGTCTTTTCTTTTTTATCCATGATTTTTCCATCATTATTTATGATATGTGAACTTGTATCAAGACCCATAGTCAAGTACTGACGATGCCATTCACAGTACATTGGCGGAAAAAAGTAATCAGGTGATTGGATTATTCAACTTGGGCATTTTTTCGTGCAACGCTTTGCAAAATTGACGACTGAAGATAACGAGGGCTTGGAGCCACAACTGAATATATCCACTTTTTTCCAAAATGGCGTTTTCATGCGCAGTAGACTCAAAACATGTATTTCTATCATGCCACAAACGTATAAGTCCATAGCTACAGCCAATGCAGAGATCTAGTGTGCCCCAAACGTATATATCCATGATTGTTTTTTTTTGTAAAGCCACAACCGTATAAGCACCAAAAAGTGCATACATATTCGTCTTTATTCGATTGTGGCTTTAGGCATATCAACCAACTTTCGATATGTGGGTTTATGCCACAATCGGATAACTCCATACAAAGTCATATACCGACTCATAATAAAGTGGAAATTTGAAAAAAGTAAAAGCAATAGGCACTAGCAAACTTACATACTAGTAAAAAAGACCACTTTTAATTCATCTAAGAAAATTGCATGCCTGTAAAGTAAATATCCGATTTAGGGGAAACAGAAGTAACTTTAAACTGCTCTACTATAAAATTACAAAAAGTGGATATATCCGGTTCTGGCTCCAAGCCCTCGATATAATGTGCACAGCACTGCGGCAGTTAGCACAGTTTGCCTGATGTACACTGAAGTGGCAAAACTGCAGTCACACCAAACTTCACCATACACCCATAATACGCTACTTAATTTTTAAAAGTGAAGGTTGTTACCTGAAGATTCTCTTAAAGGGTGCTAAAACACTTGTATGCTGGATTCTGTGTTTCTCTTCAGGTCTTACAATTATTAGGATACGAATACCCTTGTATTTACTCGCATATAATGCCTGCAGACCCGTCTTAAGAGGTTTAATGGGCCCCCAAACAAGAAAATAAAAAAGGAATATTATATAAAATGCAAAAGACCTTCCAGAATCTCTTCTGAAATGGTGTAAAAATAACATTATCAACAATAAAAGTATAAATTAATTTCACCTTCGCTTTGCTCGGGCTTATTTGTGGCCCTATTTACACATTATAGTTCAAATTAAAAAGCAATATTGGCTTTCACACTGCTCACAATATTACCAATTTCGGAGAAAAAAGTTCAAAAATATTTAATTACACTATTGATAAAAAAATTGTGGAGGCCCCACAGTGGATCGTAGCCCCGGCCTCAAAATTTGTTAAGATGTCCCAGTATAACGGGCACCCTAAATTTCGTTGCCAAATAATATATCAAAACGAAAAAGAGATCGCTGTTCACACTATTTTTGCCATTTTCTCGTCTCTGGATCGTTTCCGGAACAAATAATATACTATATACATTTTTAGAAAGTACTCGTTTAGACGATTTCAATGTTATGTAACACTAATAGAGTTACGATTTCAGAATACCGAGGTGTGCATACTTCGTGAATTTTCGTAAAAGAAAGTGCAGTGCGCATTATACCTGATTTTTCGTAAAAGAAAGTGCGCATTATACCTGAGTAAATACAGTATTTCAATAGGGTATGTGAATGGGTTCATGAATTTGAATAAACACCGTCTAAAAATTATTATTATGCATAAAAAACCACCACCATGTGAAAAAGAAATTTCGGAAAGCTCACAAAGTGTACAATCGATTATTCAAAAACACGTCTACCGTCTAAAACACGTCTAAAAACAAAAGTGTAGTACTCTGGTGAAAAATGACATCAGATTGTATAAAGAGAAGCTGTAGTTTCCATAGGAACGGCCCCATTTAACTAAGACGTCATTTTGACATCACCATGATAGTTTGATACCATTTTTCTCAAAAATGGTTAGTTAGCTACAATGGCTAATCTATACAAATTGTGTAAACTTCGAAATGAAAAAATAAAAAAATGTTCCCATACCCTACTGTGTATAACTATAAACCTAATGGGTGATTTACCCAGTGTAAAATCTAATAATTTACATCTGTTAATTTTCCATTTTTGTTCTTCCTTTAGATGTGACGACCATGTTGTTTATGGTCACCAGTGTGCCGGATGTGAAATATTTTACCAGCAGACAACAGGAGTGAAAAGTGGTCTACCTGCACCTTCAGATATTATGGGAAAAGTCCCGTTACGAGCCAAAAGAAGACTAGAACGAGATCATAATATTGTACTACTGTAAACATGTTTTTAGAAGTTTTATGTTCATGATATTTTAGAGGAGTGTTGTATATCAAAAGATGCGTCTTGAAACAACGATTCCAATGATATATAACACTTATATGTTCAGCTAATAGTTCAAAAGTTATTTTAAAAATAGTACATTCCATATTTTTTGTACAAATAATTATTTTGTGATTTTAAGTAATTTTTAGTCATACTTTTTATTTTATAATCAAAAGTTTATTTCTAGTCAAAATGAATTTATTTTTATTTCCTAACTGCAAACCTAATGATCTCAAAGTATTTATTTAAAAGATTTATTTTGCTAAAATGTATTTTTGAATGTAACAATGGCTGTATTGTTAAGTGTAAAATATTGTGGCTTTTGTATCCAAAGGAATTTGTGCATTTTTGTGTTTTTAATAAAACAATGGGAAATTAAATAATAGAAGAGTAGTTTATTTTCGTTTAATCCAAAATAATTAAATAAAGGTACCTCCTAACATTAAACTTTAACTGCTGTTTTAAAAAATTATGTTTTTTTTGTTGTTGTTGTTTTAATTCACAAGTTGCAATTTTCAATATTTATTATTGGGACCCGCTGTTAAGGGGGCCCCAAGCAGGAGAATAAAAAGCAGAATAATATAAAATGCAAAAAAAAATTTGCATACGGTAATTTCTTGTGAATTTACATAAATATAGTATACTCGAATCCTGATTACGCCTCTGCTGTCACATAATTATGTATGGAATATTAGGTATGGTGTACGGGCCAATGGGGAGATTTATATTATTTGTCAGGCCCGTCTTAGGGGGGTGGGGGGGTGCAGCCCCGGAATTTAGGGGGCCCCCAAACAGGAGAATAAACAATAAAATTATATAAAATGTTAACAACCTTACGCAATTTCTCTTGAAATTGTGTAAAAATAAAACTTTTAGGGTTTTCGCCCTCGCTTCGCTCCGGCTTTTGTGGGCTCCAATTCTCGTATATCAAAGCCGTATACAGCGGGAGAAATCTGGGGTTCATACCACCCCCAAAAGCAAAAAAATAATAAGGAAAAAGAAAGAAAAATTAGAAAATTCATGAACATTTCCTTAGAAATTGCATTAAAATCGTACATTTCTGCATTAAATATTAAAAGATTTCGCGTCGCAACGCTCGGGGTCAGTGGCGTACGCAGTATGGTGTCACTAGGGGTTCAACCCCCCATTTCAGGTTGACATTATGTATAGATAACAACAAGAAAATATTAAACTATACTTAAAACTCTGCAAGATTTCATTAATATACATAAAAAGCTGTTTTTTATGATAATAAAATGATTTTTTTCGCCCTCGTTACACTCGGGCTTGACAATAGTCTAACTTCTTAGAAAAAGAACGAATATTTAACGTCTCGAACTTGCATTTTTCATTCAACAGATGTATTAGGCACTACAAAATAACATGCCTTCCTGAAAATATCCATTGCGGTTCGATACAATTTTTTTCCACTTTTAAAACCCTTCCCTTTCACGAATCCTGCGTACGCCACTGCTCGGGGTTCATGGTTCTTCTGCTATTTTCTGAGCAAACCCCCCCCCCCCCCTCCAATAAATTCCTATTTACGACCTCAGTTGTTACAAATTATTAGTTCAAATTAAAAAACAATATCGCCCTTCACCCTACTTATAATATTACCGATTTCGGAGCAAAAATATTAAAAATAAAGATTACATTATTAATAAAAATGTAGGGGCCCCGTAGTGGAACGTAGTTACGTAGCCCCAGGCCCTGTTATTTCTTATTTGTTTGGAAAAATGAAATCACGGTTATGGTGGACAAACAGGACAATGAACAAAAGCTCACATAAAATTTGGAAATGAATACGAAACTGTTGTTTTATCCTATATTGCTATGCAACTCTCGCTTTGTTCGAAACATTCCACCGTTCTACGTTGCCTACGTGACAGGATACTTTCGTTCAAAAGAAGAAATTCAGGAAATTAGAATGAAAGCAGTTTAACCAACTGCAAAAAGACAAAAATGGAGTAATATAAATGCAATTTTCGAGATTATCCGTGATATTTGATGTAAATTTAAGAAATTTAGTTATTAATGATACTTCAATGTTACAAATTCGACAATTTTTGTTGTTTTTGGAACGCAATTCGCAATGTTGTTTTTCCGCAATCATTGGCAGACCTGAGTCCAAAGTGCTCTTCTCTTTTTTCCTCAGTCTGCAGCTGAGATGGCGTTGTGTACGGTTCGTACGGTTGTGTATCGTGTGTTCGAGTGATCCGATCGGTTTTAAACGATCCGAGTGTCCCGCATACCGACCGTTGAAACTTGTGCGGAAAGTGCAATGTTAACTGTATAAAAGTTGTGGGAAAAAAAATGAGTGTTTACAACGAATTTAGTAAAGTTTGGAGTCAACGTTTCCCTGGGAGCGATTTGCCAGCCGCTTGGGAAGAGGACGTTCGAGCGAATCTGACGAAGCATATGCAAAAAGTGGCCGTTTTAAAGGAGGAACTCGAAAAGGAAGAGTTTTATGTCGAATATTTACAACGGTTGTTGCTGGATGTTGAAAAACATAAGAAACCCGATTCGCCATTGTTGTCGATTATTGATGAAGTCGGGAGGATAGAAAACGGGCCCGAGGAGGTGAATTTAAAGGAAGGCGAAAAAGGGGTTGAAAGTAATAATATCGAAAATGAAAAAGAAATTGTTAATAATGAAGAAAATCCTAAGAAAAAAGAAATTGATGATGTTAAAAATGGTTCGCAGTACGTTACTGTCATCGAAGTTAATGGTTGTTTAAATAAAGTGGCCGTTCCGTTGGGGGAGAGTCCGGAAAGTCCGGTTCGCGTGGGTTCGATTCGGAAGGTTCCCCCACCCCCTCCGCCCAAGCATTTTCGAAAGGGAGGGTCGCAGAATTCGAACGAATGTCTCGCCGAAACGAAAAGTCAGTCGACCAGTTCCGAATCACCGCCTTCCTCGCCGAAAACGAGCTCGATATCAAATACGAGTAGTTTAGATACCGATAAGGAACCGGAATCGGTTGATACGACGAAAAAGGAGAAATTAGAAGATTTGAATAATGAAATATCCGAAAAAGAATCGGTTGTATTCGAGCAGAAAGTCGAATCTTCCCCGAAAGTCGAGCGGAACCGAGTCGGGACAAAAATCCAAGAACTCCTCCAGAAAATGGAAGCGACCAAGGACAACGCGCCGACTCGAACCGGTGTCCCGGCGATAGGCGGACCGAGACGATTCGCCTCGAAACCGGCGGATATCCCGAAACCGGATATCGATTCGGAACCCCTCTACGACCTCGTCGCGCCGGATATAATCGATTCGGGCGACTACGTCCTGCTCGCCGAGACCGATCACGGCGTTCTTAAGCGATCGAAAACGGACACAATGCAATCGGGCGGGAGTTCGTCGAATGACATGGACGTGTGTGAAGCCGGGACGTATAAATCGCAAGCATCGGTCGTGTCGGGACAGAGTAACGGGACTACGAGCTCAGCGACTACGGATACTGATGGTGGGATTACTAGTAGTCCGTTACCGCCGGAAGGTGGATCGCCGAAATGTTCGGCGAATTATGTTAACATCGATTTCTTCCTAAAGTAAGTTCAAAGGTTTGGTTTTTACTCCTTGTAGGGTTGCCATTTTGTATGTTTTTAAGGTTTTTCATATTTTTTGTTGACGAGTTTCTAACAAGACGTGTTTTTTATGTATTTATTTTTCAGGAACAATCTATGATGGAATACAGTCACAGAACTGTGAAATCGCATTTCTCAAAATATTTATAAATTAACTGCTGGTTGTTGAAAATAGGCATACACTTTCCGAAAATAATTTGAACGAATAAGGCGCCAAAAAAGGTAAAAATCGCGACAAAAATTTGCATTGGCCCCTTATTCATTCAAATATCAAATTGTTTTCTTTAAAAACATTGTAGTTTATCCGGAGACCAAATTCTGTCACTTGAATGAATGAATGATTTATTTATAAGCTCTAGGCCATCAGCCCATTAGCATACAACATTTCCAAATATATTTACAATTTTAAGCAATACAACAATAATCGTAGCAACTTTACCGTATATAATTATTATCAAAAGAAGGAAAACTTGAAATATCATACATTTAACACATATAAATTCTGTCAATTAAAAAAACTGCATTTTTAACTTTTTATGGCGCAGTTTTAAGTGATTTTACAATTATTGTGATTTTTGCACATTCTCTGCATTTTTCTTATTTTTTTGGTGGCGCAAAAGTGCAGATTCGAGCCCCACCCGGGACCCAAATTTTCTTTATACATTATATCGCTGTATTAATTAAAGGGGTAAAAGCACTGTCTGTCGATATTTAATTGTTGTGAAGTTGATTTACAAATATAATGAAGCAAATTTTAAGGGGCCAATTTGTTCCCTGTTGTCTTGACCTGTGTGTGGGGTCAATTTATACAATTCGGCAAGTCACTCCCTCTCAAAGGGGCCAGTAGCACGCCAATATCGTGTTTTTTTATTTTATTTTTTAAAACCTGCCAATGTTCGCTAATCATGTATCAGTAGGGCGAGTAGGCTAATCTATTTGAGGACTGATTTCGAAATCGACAATAATTAAGCATTAGAGACCCTGTTCTATTTTTGAATATTATTCATAAAATATAGTTATCAACATTTTATGTTTTTATCCTCTGTAAAAGTTGTGAGAAAAAGAATTTGGAAGCTGTAAGACTAGTAAGAAGCTAAGAACCACTTCAAGTAGTTAATTTCGAATTTTAATTACATCACTTTCCATTATTTCTGTGAGATCTGGCCACCCTGATGTATATCTCTCCCCTTTCTTTTGTTGTTCCCCTCCATAATATTTAAGGAAAGTTCATACCGTGAGTGTATGTGTGGAACTTTTGGAACTTTGCCAATAGAATCTGCTCTCACATAATAAAATAATAATTCTACTTCTTCTTCGGGTAATAATAATAACGAACATTCCCGTAAGGTTGGTACTTCTTCCATCAGGCAGGCTGATCACAAACACAATCATCTTTATGGATACGTAACATTACGAATTCTTTATAACAAACCGGTATACGGAAGGGGAATTATAAATAACGACCTTGAGCGAAATTCGGAAGGTCACTGACCCATGATAGTAAGTTGAAGATGGTTCAATGGAACGTCCGGCCACAACGTTTGATCTGAGAATTTTTTTTATTACAGAAATTTTAGCCATCTCTGAGTTCGTAAGTTTTTTTTTTTTTTTTTTTTTTTTTTTTTTTTTTTGTGATGGAAAATTTTGATTTGTCGATTTTAAAATCGCTATTTTCTAAGCAAGACTGAATTTAAATAAATTTCGCATAATATTTTACAAAATGATTATTTGAAAGTCGAAATCCTGAAAACGAAAACTTTGAGATTATCAAACGTCGAAATTGGAATTTAAAACTGTAAGCTGGAGTAGAATACTAGAATTCAAAGGCGTACGTAAAAGGAGAAAACGGAAAATTAATAATCCGATGATAATATAATTATGAAATAAATTTCTGTAAGTTCGCTATTTATTAGTTTATCATCTTTGAAAAACAGTTTGTTTCAATTAATGGAATGTTTCAGACTTGAAAGTAGAGACTAGGCCTAGGTCTGTAATGATCAATTATTTTGTTAAATCGATTATCTGATTATGAAAATGGCAGAGTCGAGTAGGCCTACGATTATTAGATTGACCGAAATAATTCAGTTAACTTGCTTTAATATTTAAAAATCACTTTAAAAATTTCGTTTTGAGGATTACAACTTGGGTGTTTGAATCATCTTTCTATATGAGAATGAAATTCAACAGTTTTTATTCCACGTTCAAAATATTCAGATGTTCTGATGTTGGTATTTCCTAAGTTTTCCTTTCCGTGAAAGAATCTATTAATCGAACGTTTCATCGGTTGCGAATCTAAAGAATCGATTAATCGCGTTTAATCGGTTGCGAATGAGCGAATCTGCATCAAATATCGTCAAACCAAATTTTCATCAAAGAAAATAACTTTCCTTAATTACGAGTGAAACTGATAGATTCTGTCTTAAAGAACTTCGTGGAATATTTACTATGTCCGGAAATTATTGTTCTTTATGATAACTATCTCCGTGGGGCCTCTTAACGGGAATGAAGGCATGATTTTGTTTTTCTATACTTGTTGGGTGGCCTGTTGTGGATTAAAATGGCAGCGTTGTTAAGGATGGTTGCTACAGAAGAATGTACAATTTTAATGCAATTTTTCATAATTATATGACTGACACAGAAAGAAAAACGTTGAAAAATTACCCTAGGCTGAAATTATAAATATTTTTATACGGTACGGTAATGAAATATTGCAAAATAAACACGGTGCCGGTAGATTTAAATTTAAAGTGTTTTCTGTGATAACTTTTGGTGTAGCCTAAGTTATAAATAGCACATAATATAAATATTCCCCGTTATCACGAAAACAAAAATCCCTTGTATATGAAATTTAAATATTACGGTAATAATATATATATATATATATTTTTAATGCAGTTACTAGGCTAGTATTTGTGGATATAATTATTAGGCTTGGGCGATTAATCGATTATTTCTCTAGATAATTGTACTCGATTACGTCATTTTTTAATAATTGATTGAAACGCCACGTGTTTGAAAGATCTCGTTTTCAGGATTACAGTGGCGCTTAAATCTTGTGTCTATGATGATCTGATCAAAAGTTATTGCTAGTTAAAAAAAATCTAATTTCAGCGTTTTTCGTACGTTTTTCTTCCAAGAAAACTGGTAAAATTCGGGAAAAAACGCAAAAGTCCAAATAATCGAATAATTCGATTATTTTCTGGTCGATTAATCGATTAGTAGAATTTCAATAATCGCCCAGACCTAGAATAAAATATACTGTATTGCAATAATAAATAAGTAAATAATAGTAGCCACTCTAGGCAAACGGGAAAAAAAGATTAAGTTATATATATAGGCCTATACGAATTTTTCAATTTGATTTATTTGTGTATTTCCTCTCCAAATCTCTTAAAATTTCTCCTGTACCGTTCTCTCCCTCTCTCTCTCTCTCGCGATCATTTCTATGACGTCATAACTTTCACTTGTTCCTTCCAAAACTACTTGTTCCACTTGAATAGATGCAACAAGTAATAACAAGTAGTTTATCTCATCGGTACAGGAGAAAACCTTACGTGTTACGTAAGAGGCAGTACAATACCACATGTAGTGGATGTATGCTATAATTAGGGTATTTGGGAATAGAAAGCAAGAAATTTATAAGTAAGATTTCAGGACTTTTACAGCAAAATGGTGCGGAAAAGACAATTAGAAATATTGAATTGTTTTGAAATTTGCATTCGATATTTTTGCAAGAGATATTTCATATTTCCCCGTAGAGCGATTTTGTCGAATACCGAATAGGGACTCCAGCAAATATCGATTGTCATGTTCGACGCTGAATACGTTTGCTTTTTAATTCATTAGGCCTACTTTAAAAAAAATTAGAACTGTCCGTGGATATCATTTTTAAAAACTATTTAAAGCAAAACTAATAATATAATTTATAGTATTTTCACACTACGGCTAGCCTAACACATTCTATGTAATGATGTGAAACTCTTATTTTCTAAAGCAAGTTAAACAACCCATATTTTTCAATTAAGTCACAAAATTCAAAGAATTTCCACAGGCCAATCAAACATCGTGATTTGGAGCCATG
>JAQFYR010000340.1:0-13554 GCA_034694985.1 Campodea silvestrii
CTTTTATACTAATGGTGCGCATGACGGCTATATATATATATTTAATATATATATGTATATATATACGATGGGCGGCTGATAAGTAACGCACACATGCTCATAATTCTCGAACGGAAAGAGATATTCCAATGCAACAAAAAACTAATAAATCTGCATTTTCCTGGCTAAAAAATTGTATATTCAACTTTGAAGTCAGCTGAGATTTAATGCTACAACTTCCTTTCAACTTCAAACCAGTTATCTCATATGGTAAACGAATAATTCCGTCAGTTTTTTCTTGGTCTACGATCCTACCGGATCCTTCACACCATCAGACATGGTGATATGAATGACCTTAATGTCACTCTTTAAATTCAGTAATAAATAAATAAAAAATCCCAGGGTACCAAATCCGGTGGGTATGTAGGATTCAGAATTTGTTTCAACTTGAAATCCATAAGAGCCTTGGCGGTAGTGGGCGATTAGTGTGATTGAGCATAATCGCGTGTACAGGATTCCTGGCTCTGAGAATTTTCGAACACGACAAATACCTCTCCTTAACTGTTTTACCGTATCTGTATACCGCACACAATTCACTATCATTCTAGTTTCCAGGTAGTTTTAAATGCACACCATGTTTCTCAGTACAGGTCACATAAACTGGCTGACGACCACTGCGAGGTTCATCCGCAAGATCAGCTTTATAAGCTCCTGAGTCCTGATACGTGAAATTTTATTTTGTACCTATTCGGACTAATTGGATTAAGAGTTTCATAACCTAAAGTGGTTTAGACAATGATGAATTTCAAGCCAAGGAGCCGAACCGGAGTCGAACGAGTCATTTCCAAGTCGAACGGAGTCATTGGCACAATGTTCACTTTTTTGGCTGTTAACAAAATCAATCACCGCACGTTGTTTTAAATCCGTTGATATAGTAGGTCAACATGGGTTCACTTTAATGGCTACTGACAAAAAACGAGTGGATGGAATTCAATGAAACTTGCAGCGTTTGTCATGGATGAATGTAGCTATACAATATGGTAGCAGCCGTGAGCCGTTTGTCTGTGTGACATCTTGTCCCCTATAGTTACATGCGAGTGTGCATTACTTCTCAGCCTACCCTCATATTTTTGAAGATTTTTTTATATATGTACTTCCATATATCATCTTGTAAATCAGTATATAATTAATAAATAAATACACACAAAGTGGTGCAGGCATAGTTGCATTGAATTAAAGAACACTTTAAAACAAGGACAAAATCACCCAGTGGCGGTATTTACAATGCTTAATTCCAGCGCACCAATTGAAGTTACTTCTGAAATTTACTGTGTGCAGTTGTTTGTACGGTTGAGTAAATTCTTTTATTCTTCATCCATGAAATTCATACCTTATCCATTTTCTCTTTACATTAGAACCTTTTATGCAATTAATACTTCAAAGACTACCTTCAACACCTCAGGAACCGTCCTCACTTCTTTCTCTTGAAACTAGATTAATTATTTATTGAAAGAATGCACTAGTTCTCAGGATTTAAAACAGATTTGCTATATCCATAATCTCTATGAATTTGGAAACATAATTTAGAGTTCCTAATGACTATTACTCTGACAGTCATAACATAACTTAAGGTAGTCCTATATATTTTCAAGATATCGACATTCTAAAACGCCTATTTAATATGTCTTGTATAGTACTATACTACTATTATAATTATATTCTTATTATCGTTGAATCTCTCTCACGCACTAATACGGTTGTGAGAAATAAAGCTTTATTACCAAGTTTAATTTGTTCACTGATATTCTTACTTGTCATTGATATGTGAGAATTACTACACAGTGTACACACTGTTAGCTCCATTGTACCTTATGTAAACAGTAATGACGTCATAGAATGCGGGGGACTCGAGCAGTTTATCGGGTCCGTCGACATTAAAGATAATACAGTTTTTAACATTTGTAAAGTTTACATAATTTTGAAGCAGTCGACTATCACATATTTAGTGATCATCAGCATACAAATGGAAATTTATATTACTTATCACTTCGGGTAAACTATTGATAAATATGGAGAACAGGAGCGGCCCCAAAACCGATCCTTGTGGCACTCCAACTGGACATGAACACCAATCAGAAGCAACATCATTAATTTGAATTCTTTGGAATCTATTGATGAGATAATTATAAAACCATTTTAAAGCAGATTTCGATAGACCAATCTTTCCTAATGTATGTAGAACCTTATCATGTGGAACAGTATTAAAAGCTTTCGTAAAATCCAACAACACAAGAACTGTTACGTTTCCGTTTTCCCTTTCCGACCAAACATCTGATGAAATCTTTGCAAGTGCTGTAGTGGTACTGTAACGTTTCCTGAAACCTGACTGAAGGGGACACAGGAGATTATTTAATTCCATGAATTCACTTAACTGCAGATAAACTACTTTCTCCAATATTTTAGATAAAGTTGAGATTATATTAATAGGTCATAAATCATTGAAGGATAAAGGAGAACTAACTTTATTAAGTAGAAAGACGATAGTTTTTTTCCAGATGGACGGAAGAGTTCCCGTTGATAGGGAATAATTTATGATATGGAGAATACTGTCGGCTATGTAAATATAACACAACTTTATCATTTTGATACTTATTTCATCAAAACCTTCAGATGTGGAAGAAAGAAGTTTCACAACATCGTCAAGACACTGTCTGTCAATTTGTTTGAATGTGAAGCAATTTTTGGATTGTGTATCCATGGACGTAAATCCCGGGGGGACGGGGGACGTGTCCCCCCCAATATTTCAAATTTAAAAATAAAAATGATAATTCAAATCTTATGAAATTCAAGTTTATATTCACAAAAACAAAAAATTCGCCCTCGCTTCGCTCGGGCTTATTTCTTCCGGTGCAATTCATTGTGTTTGCCGTTTTCCTACTTTAAAAGCAATGTAATAAGTTTGGGAAAATTAATCCTAAGTCCTGGATTTTTTTTAGTTTGTTACCCGTCCCATTGCAAAATTGCATATCCTAACAAACACAGTTTGCTATAACATTCTTCAGGCATTATCGTTTAGAAGTTTTGCGCGCTGGAAATGTGTCGAAATATCATATAATTATGCAGTTATATCTCTTAATAGCGATGATATCAAAACTTTCTTAAAGGCAAAATATTTGAAATATCAGTGAAATTCAAAATAAAGGGAAAGTTTCGGAATTCCTTTAATTTTTCTCATCGGTGTATGCAATATTGCAATTCCGCGTGTCATATTTTAACTTTTTCAGAGTTTTTTCACATTTTAATAATATTAGAGTTGGGAAATAATTCAGTGGATATGAAGTTCCTATGCAGGAGTAATCTTAGATATAAACGTTTTTATAATATATTTATTGCATACCCATATTTTCGCTTTTTATTTAGGTTTTAAATGCCACCTGCAGGGATGTAGGTTACATTTGTGGTGTTCTAACAGAGGTTCTAACCCACCCCTTGGTGAAATAAAAAGATGGAAAATAGAAAAAAAAGAGTGCGGAAGTAGATTACTATGAAATTACCAGAAACTCCAGCATGAACGTGGCGTATTTTACACGGATTCTTCCAAAAATGTCGTATTTTCGCTGCACTCCGGCTCAATTAGATGATAAAATAATATCACAAAATTCCTCTGTAACAAAGTCATATTGAAGGCCTTATTGTGTCCCCCCCAAACGAAATGATGGATTTACGCCAATGTGTGTATCGAATGTCTGTTGCAGATTGTCAAGATATTTGTCTATGTCATTTATGAAATTTAACTCTGAAATAGTATGATCCAAAGAATGAAATTTATTAGCATCATTTATGTTAGATTCGTCAATAATGTTGTTATTTAAGGCAGGACTGTCAGTTGAGTCATATACTAAAAAGGTTCTTAAATTTTTCCAAAGAAGTTTTGTGTCTTTCGTTTCATTAATTTTGGTTTGAAAACAAGCATGTCTGGAGTTTCTAATCACCTGCTTCACTTTATTTCTGGTCTTCTTATATGATTCAAAGAAAGTAAGGTCATGAGTACGTTTAAAAGATGAATAAAGGGAATCTCTGTGTTTCATTAACTGTTTAATGTCTTTAGTTATCCAAGGTGCAGGTGGTCGAGTAACTTTCTTTCGAACTTTAGGAACATGTCTGTTAAATAACTCTATTAAGAGTGTATTAAAATAGTCTATTTTTTCATCTATACAGTCAAAACTATCCAGGATGTGCCATGCGGCGTGCTCAAGATCAGATGAAAAGGAATCTGTATTAATGTTTTTGTAGTCTCGATATTCTACAAATTTGCTGACTTTTTTCTTTCCTCTCAGTGGATAACAAATGTAAACACAGTCGTGATGGCTGATACCAGAAGCTGAAAACTGACCAAATTTGTAGGACGTAGGGGATTTGGGAGCAATTATGATATCAAGCAAAGTGTTTGAAGTAGCAGAAACATGTGTGGGTTTATCTATAAGTTGATATAAATTGTACGAATCACATAAGAAGGAGATTCGTTTATTATTTTGTATATTTAACAAATTGTAATTGAAATCACCAAGTAATAAGATGTGTTGATATGATGTAGTTAAGGCTCCAAGAGTTTCCTCAAGTGCTGCCAAAGCAGATGTGACAGAATTTTTGGGAGGTTTGTATATTACGCCAACACAGCATTTTGAATTATTTGTAGAAATCTCGATCCACAAATGCTCAAGTAACGGAGATTCACCGATAATATGTAATGACCTGTTAATTATTTTATATTTATATTCTTTCCTTATTAAAATTCCCACACCACCTCCCTTTTTCGTCTCTCTGTCATTTCTGATAAGTACATAATCAAGTGGTACAGGAACTTTCATAATGTTTGGATTCAACCAAGTTTCACTCAAACAGAAAATGTCAATATTACTTGCACTTATGATGTACTGAAGTTCGTCGTAATGTGCTAAGTATGATTGAACATTAAGGTGGGCGATGGAAACAACATTTTTGTATTTGTTTAGACGAGGAATATCACTTTGAGATTGAATATTATTCAATTCAAGAGTCAATGGTTCATCCTCAAAGAAAGAATTTGGTAGAGTGGAAAATGGTAGAAAGAAATCATGAAGACTTTCAACTCCTGAAACGACTCCCTTATTATCTCTAGAAAAACACATCACAATAATATATTAACGATAAATGGAGTAAACTCTCGGACAAAAATAATAACAGGGCTTGTGAACTAAAAGAAATACGTACCGGAATAAATGTACAAAACATTATACTAGACATAGTAAAGATTACAAAAAATGTCTGAATTAGACAAAAGAATACAAAAGGAATAAATTCGAGAAAATCAGTAACAGAAAAAAACCGTAAATAAGCATCAACGTGTTAATGTTGTGAACATGAAAGTTCAGACGGCTAAAAATAATAATAATAGCTTCCACGACATTATATAGTCAATATACGACAAAAAAAGTATTTAAATAAACAAAGATCAAAAAATTATTGTTAGAAGTGTATATATGTTAGATGTAAATACCATGTACAAACAAACATTAAGAAACAGTAAATAAACATCTTTGCACGAAGATAAAATGTCATTGTTGAAAAAATACTCTGATGACGTAAATATTTACAAACAATGAAATACTGCAAAGATTGAAATGTAGTGATGTGAAAAACTAATATGATCGTGTCCAAAATAATATATTTTTTAATTAATCTGGTGCTTCAAAGTCGCAATATCACTCTCGCTTTTCATGACTGTGATCTTATTATTGAAGGAACACATAATCTTACCGTCATACGTCCAAACATTTCTTATTCCGAACGTGGATGCTGCCAGTTTGAAAATGTCTATTCTTTTCGGGGTAAGCGATTCCGTAATCAGTATATTGGAACCTTTGAGTCGTTTCTTCTGTTTGAAAATGCGATCCCTGTCGTTGTGTCTCAGCAGCTTTACAATAATTGGTCGAGGCTTTACAGGGTTCGAATTTAATCTACCGATACGGTGGGCTCGATCTAAATCACTAGTACTGATGTTAACATTTAATTTTTCGTTGAGAATGCTGACCGCCAACGCACACGAATTTTCTCGTGAAGGTGCACTTGTATTTTCGGCAATACCGTGAAGTAAAACACAGTTTCTTCGTGAATATTGTTCTAACTCGTCTACGTGTTCTTCTAGGGCTTGAATCTGAAGCGAAAGACCGTGAATCTTACGAGTAAATTCGGAGCGTAACGCCAACATTTCTTCCCACAATTCCTGCTGGATCTGACTCTCATCAATCGGAGAAGAATCACTGCACCTCACATCGCTCGCCGATCCTGAATTTACGCTGATATTGTCGATTTTATTACTCAGTTTTTCCAGTTTTTCATTAAAAACAATTTCTATGTCACTTAGTTGCTGTAACATGTTCTGCTGGGATTTAGGTGGCATAGTTACTTTAGGAATATTTTTGTTCGTGCACACTACTGAACAAGGTGCGATATACATCCAATAAGGTGCGATATACATCCGTGTTCGAATAAATGAAGGACTTACTTCACCATTTCACCAATTTAGCAATTCAAGCATTTCCTACAGAAAATAAATAAATACTTTTCTTTAGTTTCGTCGTGTTCTTCTTTATGCATACGATTTTGAAGTATTTGCCCCGAATACTGGTAGTTAAAGCATTTGCTTCTGTCCATGCATATGATGCATGCGAAAACCGTCTTTGACAGCTGTGACTGTTTTGCTGCTTCGGGCTCAAAGGCGTATATTATAATTACATCTCCAGATCTTTACTTTCTTAAGAAGTGAATAAATCAGAATTATCTTAATACTAAAAAAAACATAAAACTGTCAAAGCATTTATAAATCGAGATTCTTCAAATATAAAATATAAGACTGAAATTCAATAAAAATGATCGCATAAAAACATAAAAATACCTGATTTATATTTAAGAACTCTTTTATAACTGGAGAGCAAAAAACTCCACAAATTGTATCTCAATTAGTGAACAAATGGTTTGTACTTACTACTTTATAGCCCAGCGAAACGTAAAACTTAACTGTCCCGCCAAACCTATTAGTTCCTTTATAACGAAGTGTCAGGTTGCTAAACTTCATAACACAACATTTTATATCTCTCACAACTTTATGTAATGAAACCTAACGCTGCAAACACAGTGGAAAAGCACAATAAAAAGGCATTATATAAATAACCTAAATGAACTTTTTTTATAACCTCATCAAATTTCATCCATTTTCGTCAAAAATATTTCTTTTTATATCGGAGCTTCCAAATATTTTGTTCATAATGCCTTGAAAGTCGAAAAGAATGAAATCGCATTAAATAAATCGATTTTTCTCCTCCGAAACTTATTATCTCTACAAGGAACGGTGAACAGCTGTGTTTTCTTTTTCTATTGGATTTTGAGAATAATGCGCTAAATTAAATTCCTATGACATTAAAGAAAAATCGTTTGCGACGAAGTAAAGCACGGGTTTTTCTTATGTGTTTTCCATTATTTTGTTGTTGTAAAAAGGTGCTCCGTAGATTTATAATGTCGATATTCATTTTGGCAGCAGAGTGATTTTTGAAAGGTCAAGTGATTAATATTGTTTTGGAACATTTCTTTTGTGCTGCAAACAACAGTAAATTTGTTTTCGATTGGCATGAAAATATATTCAAATTGCAAAATGATTAACTGACATAGACCGTGTTAATAGAAAAAGTCATCCAATATTGTAATATCTGGAGTATCGAATTCTAATTTGCAGCATCGTAACATTCACAGTGTTGGTGTTATAGTATGAAGTTTTTGAAATCAAAGCAAATCCTTATTGGGAAAACAGTTTGACAGAATGACGGTATTTACAATGGTATAAGTCAATGCGATTTATATGAAATTATTAATATATAAAATGTATAGAAATGTATATAACCAATATTTCATAAGCATAAAAGCATTATAACAAATCCGGAACGTAATCCTTTAAATACATTAAATATTGAGGAGTTCCGAATAAAATTTGGCAATTTGTTATACAATATAAATATTATAACAGTAAATATTTGAATTTACGGTAGAATTTACGGTATTGTAAGAGTAAATACCACCAAACCTGTGTGCTGAAAGCCAAGTGATTGTAGCTGTGCCATTACACCTAATGAGTCCGGAATCTCCGGATGGACCGTGATCGCATGCCGAACCTTCCCATGCTCATAAAATTGTACCATATATAGAGGACAGTAGTCCCCGAGAATCTAAATGGAATAATAAAACACCTGTCTATCGAATCTTACACTCGTCTAATAATAATTTTGATAAGTTACTGTATTCAAGACGTGTTTAAATTTCGAATTTGTTAGTTGAAAGAAATTTCTGCATTTGAATGAGCAGCGACAAACCATTTTCATATAGAAGTTATATGCAGTGAAAGTTTCAAGAACTTGAACTATGATAGTAATAGGTTATTGGTTGGTTGGTGTATTTTACTCAGCCTAGTTGTATTTAGGCTTAGTTTGGTTGTTTTCCTGACACTGTTTTCCACTAGTATGCACTAATTTACTAATAAATTGCCACTGTCACTAAACCTAAGTCTTTCACAAATTTTCGTTGAGGTCTACCTCTCTACTTCTTCAGATAGTACCTTCTGGTCAACTCTGGTCAGGAAATACAACCAAGCTAAGGCTAAATAGCCTACAACTAGAGTGAGTGAAATACACCAACCAACCAATAACCTATTAAATTAGTCCTCTCACCATGTCCTTCAGAAACATTGAGCGATGATGTTACGAATCAAAACCGTCCGTTAAGTAAATATGCAATTTCTCCCTATATAAATTGTAAGGTAATAGGTATATGATATTCATGCTACCGAATTTGAGAAATAATAAATATTATCAACAAGGCATTATAGGCTATGCTGTGTTACATTCGTGTACGTAGGATAAGGGCGTTGGTAGACAAAACGATAACTTAACACATTAGACACTGGGAGCTGTATTTTATACGCAATTATAACAATGACATCATCATAACACTACGAACGTTATTTACTGTTTTGTTTATAATTTCGTTTTCTTGTCAACAATTTTAGAAGATTACAAAATTCACATTTCTAAATAGACATCTGCGGTTCAAACCTAATCACATTTCTAAACTTCTAATCATCTGGTTCAGAACGAATCTACAACCAGAGAATTATAATAATTATGTTCTCCTTGTAACAAGCGAAATGAAATATTTGAATAACTTCTTCTTACCCTTCTTTGGGATTGACTGCGATTCCCATTGGTTGATCCAATCCCTCCTTTATCAAAATTTTCCTCATTTTTCCGTCGAAATTCCCTACTTCAATTGCTCTGTCTGAACTGCTGGTCCAATACAAATGATTGTACACCCAATCGACTGCAATTCCAGACGACTCCAATGAAAACACTACTTCAGTCCATCGTTTTCCTTCGTTTATGGGAGCTCTGAAAGAAAAGAGGGGAAAGTCATGTTATAGAATGTGCAAGAATGAAATGAAATTCACATTGCAATTACAAATAGTCAAATTCAATTCTCAGATGAAGTACACTGTTTCATAAATAATGGAAGAATATTTAACATAATGTAACGGTTAATTAGAAGCTGCTTTTATGATGGCGTTTTTGAAGCAACTGAGAGATCATGGTAATTTACAACTAAAGAGGTTTCGTCATTAGGTACATTAGGGAATGCCAGGGGGGTGGGGGGTTCAACCCCCCCCTAGCAAAAAAATAAAAGAAAAAATGGAAGAAAATTAGTAAAAATATTTCTAAATTGGCGTAAAAATAGCACATTTTGACCAAAAAACCCTGAACAATTTCGGCCCTCGTTCCGCTCAGGCGTCTACATTTATAAATTACTGGGAAAATTTCGGAAACCCTTGCCAAAACCCCTCCCTTAGCAAAGTCGCATCTACGGCCTTGTATTATAGAGCGCCATCGCATTATTAACGGAATCCCTACTTTTATATCTAGAATGGTAAGTTTTTGTTTTAAATATGTCCATTTGCCGTAGACTGTGGTTGTATGTAAGGAAATTTATTTTTGCAAGCAATTCACTACAGTCAATGGTGTTGTTGAATAGTTTTTTTTACAATTATCACGCGTTGAACATTGTACGTTGTCCTAATGCTTTGTAAATCCAGATTTTGAAGTATAAGGTCATGTAGCCGACTCTACGAAACTCAACTTGTGTTTTCAAGCAAATGTACTTTTAAAACGAAGGTTTTCTGAACACACCCAAGCTTTTCCTCTCCTTGCTTAGTGAAAAGATACCAAACTGGTGGATAGTGTGTAAGTGTGGGCTTGAGGTGTGATATATATGTTCTTAATTTTTGTAAATGCAGATGTTGTTCGCTTCAGTAAACCTAATAATCTTGTTACTTTGCTCACAACTGTATCTAAGTGAAGATCAAGTTAAAAGTTGCACTGAATATTACACCTCTATCTTTGTGTTGAGCTGATTTCGTTGAACTGATATTATTTAAATTATTAAGCGTATAAGTGAAATCCATGGTAGCTTTACTTCATGTAAATGTAACGTACATGCATTTCTGAATGTTCAAAGGTAAGTCGTTTTGGATTAACCAATGATAAATTGCATTTAAAAGTTTAGCTGAAGTTCTTCTTCATCTGCTTTAGATTTCATAATTTGAAAACCTTTAAATCATCACCGAACAGAGGGTGTTAATTCAGAAATTAATCCTGGTATATTTGTAGCAAAAACATTAAACAACAATGGTCCAAGGACTGATTCTTGAGCTATTTTATATTTTACCACAATTTCATTAGAGTAGTATTTCTTATAACATAGAATATATTTTCGATCAGTTAAGTACGAACGGAAAAGGTTTAGAATTGCACCAGAAATTCCATTATGCTCTAGTTTTCGCATGATAATCCTGTATAACACAGTTTTCTCTAAATCTGTGTAAACACATCAACTTGATAACCTTTTTCCAGGACAAGTGAAATTTCAGAGCATAAGACAACTAAATTTGCCGTTGTTGACTTTTTCCTAATAAAACCAAATTGGCAGTAGGGATGCATGTTCGAAATAAAGAAGGACGTCACATAGGAACAATGTACAAATCTTCGAAGGTATTGGCAACATTTGATGCTTTGGCGATTGGCCGGTACTTTGAGTTTGTTTTCATATAAAACGACATATTTGAATATGGCGGGACGAAATTGTAGAATGCTAGTGTTACCGTAAGGTACAAGGTATAATTTCATGTAGAATGGGCAAAAGCATTTCTGTAATGTTTCACCTCTCCCAATAACATACAAAATTTGGAAATACCTTAAACCAATCAGGAAACAATTTTCATTCTAGGAATTCTAAAAGTAGGAATCATACACCTCGTAATAAACAGAGTGACTACAAACATAGTCGCTCTCGACATCTTACGGAAGAAGCTTTATTTATTTTATTTGAAAAATTACAACAATATTATAATACGAGTATTGCGTAAAAGATTGCTTTTCGCTCAATGTGCAGACATTAATCCACGTTCCATGAACTGTAAAACGTTATTATTACTGGCAGGAACTGGACAACCCATACAACGTGTAGCCAAATGTGTAGGCAAAAGTCAACTAATATTAGACAGACTGACTTTTGTCTTGAAATTTTAACACGAAAATTTGTCTCAAATTTCCAGTCATTTTGCTTACAGTTGTTGCACGTTTCGATATTTGAACAGTTTGTACATCAGAGTTTCAGCAATTTTATACTTATACTCAACACTAAAACTACCAAACATTTCGCTGAAAGAATAAACCTGACATTTTTTTAGCTTAAAAATATTTATGCTCTGAAAGTTTATAGCAATTTTCTTGAAAGGAAATACTGATAATCGGAACCAGTTTGAACATCCTACACAAAAGGACAAACCACTTTTCTGGGTGGAATATCAGGTAACAAAAACTACGTAGTCAGAGTGTTGACTCGAAACAACCTAAATGACCACAGCATACAATTTTGTACTGACTGATAAACGCCGATGCACAAAAATAAACAAACTCAACCACATAAATCTAAACCACGAAAACCAGTAATAAATCAAACACAAACTCCTTTACTCTACGCGTATATAAAGAACCTTTGTGAAGAAGTGGGGACATTAGTCTGACCAAATTGAAGACAAATGTAACCAGTCTTCGCATCGTAGCACTGCCCTCTTCTTTCTAACAACTTCTGTGACAACTGCACATTCCCAACCCTCCCAATACATGCTACTACTATAGGGAAGAAACAGATTGCTACATGCGTCACATAGTATTCACGTGATTTACTACAAGCAATAGTTTTACCAAGACAATTTATTTGTTTTATTACAAAAAAGTTTTTTGTTTTATTGGCGACCCACCAACTTTGATAACTTTGAGTGAGATAAGAAGGAAAGACTGTCTCAGGACGAGGAAGTTATAATTTCTCAAGATGGAAAAACGGTTTGCTTTGAAGGCTGCTGGAGATTCTGAATAGATATAGTGAAGGTTTCGTATACAGAAAGGTCAGAAATGATTTACTGTTTCAGTTGTTGGGTTCCTCTAGGGAGATTTCAAGTTTTAAGAGCAAATTTGTTTGTCCACGTTCAACTATAAGCATTTTACAATGATTTGGCTGACAATAGTAGTTCACTAATCAAGTTCGCAGTTCTCTTCTGGCACGACATTCAGCGCGTGCTTATGGCCGTTGCAACTTTCACTCGTTCATCATAAATGCTAAGGATTTGTAACTTTTTCTTTATTATCTCCGAACACTTCAGCTCTATACGTTCAGTAATTTCCCTGTAAAAATCATTAAAAACTGAAATAATTCTTATAAGAATACACAACTCGGCGAAGTTACAGACCCCGAGCAGTGCTTTCTTATGGAATGTTAGCAACTTTGAAAATGTATTAAAGAAAAACTGTTGAACGCATTTAGCTGAAATTTTCGGTGGTATGTTTTGTCTATGTGAACGTTCTGCCAGAACGATTAGAATCTATAGCATGCACAGGGAAGAAGTGAAAGTTTTTGTGACGCGCACTATCTATATAAAGTCCATTGATAGAATTTCATTTTTTCCTAAAAGACTTGGGAAACCATTTCAGTAGTACAATGAAATTGTCATTTTTTTTTACTGATTTACAGTATGTTAAAGTATTAATTTCAATCAATCAATGTTGTTTGTATATTCAATAACCATTATTATGGTTCATTTTGCAGCAGTGTCGGCCACTTATATTAACAAATATATATAATTTAACACTGCCACAATTAATAATGACATAACCCCTGATCAAGTGTAAACAGTATGTAATTGTGAAATTAATTAAAATGGTGTTTACGAAAAACGTCTGATTTATTATACATAACAATGTTAATATTCCATTACAGGTTACCGAAATTTAGAGATACATTTGTACTTCAATAATGTAGTTCAGGATTTTACTCACGTGTAAAAACGTTACATTTACAGGCAGTGATAAAGTACAGGGTGATTATAAAGTCACACACATTTTAAATAATTTATTGTAACATCAATTTACAAGATATAAGAACATA
>JAQFYR010000341.1:0-13542 GCA_034694985.1 Campodea silvestrii
TAGTGTTTAAAATTTTAACACTTCATTAACCGGTCAAAGAAATAAGAAAAGAAGTATTTTTGACATTAGGCAGTTCTTCATTAAGGACTTGTCTGAGTTCCTGTCTTTCTTCTGGCGCACATAATTTACATGTATGCTTATGACGAAAGGAAAATAAAATAAAAATTATAATTTTCAGACAATTTTATCTTTCGCACCATCATTATTTAAAGTTTAAGACATACATTTAAATAAACTTTTGCAACATTTGGATCAATTCTTTCCTGTTCTTCTTACTGTCTGAGCTTCATTATATCAATCCAAATGTTACCCTGAAGATACTCCTTTATATTTACTCTGCAAAAAAGTAAAAGTCGTTCGGGACAAGATCAGGACTCTATCGAGGTTGAGATACAAGATCAAATATCGATATTCCATGTAACGTACAGAATAGGTTATGTTGTTGTTTGAGATTGCATTTTATGAACTCGTTTGTTGAGTGCTTTCGTTCTTGAAATTTACTGTAATTTAATACAATACTTTCAAACAAAAATAGAAATAAAGAGCATCTTGCATATTCGAAAAAATCGATGATGATACTTCGTTCAGATTTAAGTTTGGGTATCCAAATTATATTATGCAGATACTCAGTTAAAAGAAAGAAAATTATTTCTAACATTTATTAAAAAAATACTTATATTTTATTCAATTCTAATGTAGTTTTTATAACTCTGGTCTCTGATTCGGTTTGGCTACTTAAAGTACAATAATGCCAACTTTGGAATAAATGTGGGCTTACATATGATTTTGCATGAAAGAAAATATTCAAATCGCAACTTTCCTCGCGTCATTTTAAATAAGAAAATTTGTATTTACAACTTTTTAAGGTGACATACTTTAATCGTCAAATACGTGTCTTTGGCGATGCATAGCTAGAAAATCTTTTTATTATTATTATTTTTTTAAAAAAAAAAAAAGTTTTAATGCCGAATCCCAAATGCCTTTAAAATGTTCAGAGTTTAAATTTGCACCGCTTATTGAATTGTGGTATTGAAAACACTATCTTTGATTTAAAAGACTCTGATTTTTGGACTGGCAGTTCTAAATATATATTATCAAACCGTATCAAATAATTGTAATACTATTAAAATAACATTTGCAAGTCAGCAAATATTAAATACCCTTCGTTAACATATTGGCATGTTTACCGTACTGATGAACAGTATAAGTGAATGTATTTCCTTCTTAATACAAAGTTTTCATCTAGAACCCTTTTACCCATAGGATAAACAGCGTTATAAAAGTATGTATAGCACGTAATATTGACTTTTAATCTTTGTGTAGTAAAAGATGCATTCTTTGTTTAATAAACTCTTCATTATACTACGTTTCTTTGGAAAGCAATATAGCAAAGAATCTAATTTCGTCTATCTAATGTACGTTATTATGATAGGGTAGTATAAAACACAATATAAGTTTGCTGCTTGCTACTTTTTCTTGTCTTCAAGTATTTTCGTCATAGAAGAAGAGCTATTTCATTTATTAATCAAGTATGCTACAAAAGAATACGGTTGAGTCATTCAAAATAGAACGCTTTATTTCCTCAAATACCCAAAGTCATAGCTTCGTCTCATGTGTATATGGAATTTCCAAAGAACATTGGAGTAATTGAATTCCAAACTTTCTCTACAAAGACAATATTCGAATAGCTTTCTTGGGATGGGATCACAAACACGCTGTCTAAGGCATTTAGAAGGAAATAATCGACATAGAGACAGCTGTTTGGAGGTCTATATATACATATTCAAAGTGACAAGAATAAAAGAGGAATTCTCATACATCCGTCGGATTATATAAGTACTCTACTTGCTTTTTCAAAGCTGAAATATAATAATTTGGAAATAAATACTTTTTTTCACGTTTTGGATAAAATTTCGTACTCAAACAGAAGAATATGTATTTCATACAGGTTCTCTGCACACTTATAAAATTACTTTTTGTATGTTTCAGAAATTGTGTTATTGTGCATACATATTTATTTATTTTAAAATTTTTTTTTTTTTTTTTTTTTTTTTTTTTTTTTTACATAGTAGGTTCACCCATCAGGTTATAATTACGTCTTACCGCGGTTTTCTCGTTGTTTTATTAATCTAAATGTATGTATTAATGTCTGTGTAGCTTCATTTATGTTTAACCAGATTTTGTTACAATTCGCGGAGAATTTCCATTGAAAAAAATATATGTTTTAGAGCCTTATTTGTATGCTAGAAATATTTCAAGGAAGAAATAATGGGAAATTTTCTTGGTTTGTTCGAAATGTTTTGAGTCCCCAAATATTTTAAATGTTCTGGTCATCAAATTTTCTAGCCATATCTTCTAAATTTCATGTATAATTAAAGGTTGATTTGGATAGTTAATTTTCTTTCTTTATTTATTTTTTTATCGAAATTGACTAAAAAGAATAAAACAACACTCTGTGGGGTGGATTAACTTTACAACCTAGAGGTAAAATTTTATAATTTTTCGCTTTTATTGTAATTTTTGCAAACCACATTTTTAGTTTGTACTCCGGTAATGGTTCTCTCTGTGGTTTTATCAGAGAGTGGTAGAATGAGTGAGTCTGTGAGTTGTAGAGCTTTATTACATAATGATATGATAGAATGCGCAGAGTGGAAAATTTTTATGCTGCTTGTTTTGCTTGGATTACCGGGAAAACAGGAGCTGTATATTGATTGTTGACACAATGATTTCGCTTTACAGCAGTCTTTCTATTAGAGCGGTAAATATATATGTTTTTATTACCGAATTTAAATAAGAAACAAAATCTTAAACTTTTATGAAGATAATTGAAGTGAAATGGTATGCAGAGTTACTGCTGTGAAATATGGATATATTTCTCATGATATTTTAATAGGATTATCGTAATTTAAAAGGCCCTGTAGAGTTAATACGATTAATAAGCGAGGTATTAGTAATATCGCTATTCTTTATTTCGAACAAGTAGCCTAATGAAAAATGACTGCAAATATCATTAAAGTTGTAAAACTGGCTGTGACTATAATAGATCACAAAAAGTGATATCAGAGCAATAAATATTATTTACTGCAGTGATATTCAATAAACAACAAAATAAATGGTTAAAAAACTAAAAATGTTTTTTTCTGCAGAAGAGTGGCATTTCACTATACCAGAAAAGGAGTGAGATGAACTGTGACGATCATAATTTATCATATATTTCTACAAATTCGATATTTTCGTTCACACTACATTCGCTGTAGGGAATTTTACCGAAACAAAGTGAAAAAGGAAAGGAACAATATGTTCCCAATTGTACATGTATTAGTAACAGATAATGAGGACATTCTGCTTTTGTACCTTTAACGCAATAGTTTTTGTATGGCCGTAATTACAAAAGAATGTACATTTACAACGTACTGTAGAACTGTTGTCTAGTCTTGTTAACTGTTTTGATTTCACAAAATTTGGATTATACCTTTCACATTTCATCATTGATGTTTTTTATATATATATAACACTTACAATAGTCTACGCTTTATCAGAGTCATGTTTTATTTTGTTTGCTGATGATTTGTTTTAAATGGTTATAAGCACAATTGAAAAAAGCACATTAATACGTAAAGACACAAATAGATCAAAAAGTTCATCTAGCCGCACAAAGTGATATTCAAATAAGGATTACAAAATGTTCCGATTTTGGCAGCAGAATATTAACGAGCGGATTTGTTTTGATGTTGTTATAACATGTATTTCAATAGTAATATTATATTAATTTTTTGTTCTGTTACTAACCGTTTGTTATCTTCGTGATATAAAAACGGTTAGTAACATAACAAATTAATTTCTGTATGTTATTTGTTTTATATATGGTATATTTATATATTGTAATGTTTGGTCTAAAAATATTACACATTTAGTCACTGACCAAGGATAACTTCCATTTAATGTCCTCTAATAAGCTTATCACCCACTACGTTGGTTCGGATCGGAACGGAAGCGTACAAAATATCATATGCATTCATATAGATGAAAGACCGCACATCAAGTCGGATCGGATCGGAATAAATTCTCCCATTTAACTCAATGACAGAAAATTCCGTTCCTATCCGATCCGACGTAGTGTGCGACTAGTTTAACAAGCTGAGCTGGTGACTTCAGATGTACTCAATTTTATTGCATAATTTATGGTATTATTCCTTCTACAAATTTCACAATTTAAAAAGAAAGTACTCAACAAATTGTAATCTTAATAATGTATCTACACGTTCATTCCAAAAAATTTCTATTGACATTTTTTTTTATTTCCCAGCTGATCTAACGACAACATCTAAAATGTAAAAACAAGTTATGTATTCTCCAGTATCCAATTAATTGACGTATATCCTTTTTCACTTTCCCAATGGACTTTTATCATTAATCGTATCGAGGACGTTTTCCTCTTGGACCCTACTTGAAAAAGTATCTCTTGTGAGAATCGAGAGAGCTACTACTGTACAGTAGGAGTAGAGAGGGATGGGGGAGGAGGACGGTCCATAAGTTCTCTTACTAGTAAGAGCTGAAAGAACCAAAAATATTTTCCTTCCTATGTCCACACTAGAAAAATTGTGAAGTTGGGTGATAGAGTTCTCTTCACGTTGACAAGATGAAGTCAAAAAAAGAAATTCTGGTATACTTTTTGCCAAGTGTCAACCAATACTATTATATCCTGTTTTTATTTCAGTCCGTCTTATACTTTTGGACAAGAAAAACTTCAACGATGAAAGGATGGATTTTTTTTCCCTTTCCGATTTTAATTTACGACATATAGTGAATTTTGTTGAGGATTTGGAGTAAAAAAAAACGTATGTATTTCTGTTTGGGGTTCTGGGATATAAAAGTAAAACAAATGTTTTCATTAAAAGCAAATGATTGAAGCGCTATACAAAAACGGCATTACTTACTGAATTTTGAAGCAAATCCTTCATTTCCTGAACCCAGTTGAACCCCAAATCTCATTGTTTTATCAGGTTAAAACTAAAGTAGTATTATAGTTTATTATAGTTTATTTCTGCTTAAATACCTTGAGAACAATAGTGTGATATTAATTGTTATTCCTGAAGATGATTTTCTTTTTTTTTATTATTGTTTTCTATTTAATCTATTTTATTGTCATTGTTTTATTAATATTATTTTGCTTTATTCCTTTTCAACTTTGCAAAGCTGTGTTTACGTTTATTTATTTTATATTCTAATGAAATTTATTATGAATCTTGTTTAGAGGTATTTCATTCATTTTCTTAAGCCTCGTTCGTATATTCTAAAATTTTGTTAGCAGTAATTTTTACGAATATATTATTACTTGACAGTACTATTATTTATTTTAACGTATCTGGAAAATTTACCCATGGTGTTAACGAATTATCTCTTTTATATCTGTTTCTTATACTGTCTTTTTCATTTTTTTCAGCTTGAAGCCTTGGGAGTTCCCATCCTTACGATTTGCCAACTCCAAATTCATGGCTCCTTACTACTGTGTGGTTTACCTCCTTTGAGTGAGATCGCTGACGAACAGCAGGGCTACAGCAATTCGTTAATGTTTGTGACCAAAGAAGGGAAACTTTATGCTCGGTCTAAAGACGGGATCATTGAAAATCATGCGGACGGGAATTGTTGGCACTGCGGAATGAAAAACAACTACATCCAGAGATTTTGTCCGGTGTTGAACGAACATTCTTTCAAGGTCTTCGAAGAACTCGGACTCAAAACCGAAATTGGAGACTGGCAACAAAGCGTGCGGTACTTTGCAGATGATGAAGCTAAGAATAGTGGTTTTGGATCAGAACTTGTTACTGTGATGAGTGGTTTTCCTACTGATCCAGTTGTCGAATCCGTCGCTTTATCTCCTAAGTCGGCTCTTCCTGATTTACGTATATTCTTAGATGAACGTGCGGGGATTGAAGCCAAATCTGAAACAAAGGACGATCTCCAGGAAAAAATTAACGCTCTGGAGAAGAAATGTGTGAGTCTTGAAGAGGAAAATCGCTTGCTGCGGGCATTTAACTCGAGCTGCTTCAGGCTCGACTCGGCCATTCAACGTGCTGCTAAAACCTCTAGTTGCCCTAACCTATCGGAAGTATATTTTCATTCTGAGGCTGAATTCGAAGAAGATTTAATAATTTTCGCTAGCGACGACGACATGGAATTTTTATCTCATTTGCCTGAACTTGTTTTCCCTTTGATTGCTTGTGTTACTAGGCCCATCCTCGTTGGACCGAACATTCGAACCAGCGTGGTTGAGGGGGGGAGGGGCAAATGCAGCAGGGAGGGATATGTTCTATATTTAATTTTGTTACAGTTCTCTTTTTTCTATTTATGTTCGTAATTTTCTTTGTCTTTCCCTGGATATATATGTAGTTCAATAAAATGGGAGATTTTATTATGTGACTTGCAGTAATATTGTAATAAAATAGGCAGTCTCTGCCTAGTTGTCTAAGAAAAGGTTGTGTTTTACTGTCACTGCTGCATCCGGGAAAAAGATGGCAAACCAATTAATTAACAATTATGATACTTTGAGGCTTCCCAAGGGCCGGAAATTGTTCAAAGGGTAAGATAATAATATCGTCTATCAATTATATAATTTTTTTATTCGTTTTTTATTGCATTAATCCTGGTAGTTGAAATTTGATCTCTCGGAATTATCTTTGATTTTTTTCTTTTGGTTTATCTGATCTTTATGAAAATCCACTTCATGTTTTAATATAATTTTCATTTTTATTTTTACACAACGATTTCCTGTTGCTATAGCACTTATTTTCAAAATGCTTGCTGTCCACATATATTTTTAAAATTCTTGCCAGTAGGCCTATTGTACAAAATATGACATTATTGTAAGAAAGTTCTAAAATTAACATAAACTGTATATTTTAATTAATAATCCAGAACTACATTCAAGGAATATCAATGTCGAGATGTCACCAAAGTTACAAAAAATTGTACAGCAATACAGCAAATTAAATTCCCGTTTGTTCTGTTTTTACTTCCTTACTGTACAGCTGTATGTATTGTTAGAACTGTACGAGCATTATCTTCTTCTTTTCCAGAAATGTTCTGATCAAGCAAAGAAGAGGTTGCGAATGACAAAATTTTTGAATGACGCCAAAGTTATCCGAAAGGATTTATTTGCAGATTATGAAGGTAGGCCTAGGCCTGTAATTTGATTGAATTATAACATCTTATAGAATGATATCGACAGGACTTCTTCACGTGTATTTACTAAAATGAACATGACAAGTTGGAATTGTATTTCTTTTAAGTGCATTTATTGAAAAAAAGCTATATACAACATAATACACTGCCAAATAAAATAATTTTTTTTTTCGTTCTTAATTACGTGTAATTGTGAACGAAAACTACTTTTC
This sequence comes from Campodea silvestrii, assembly GCA_034694985.1. Taxonomy (NCBI): domain Eukaryota; kingdom Metazoa; phylum Arthropoda; class Diplura; order Rhabdura; family Campodeidae; genus Campodea; species Campodea silvestrii. Next base: position 7,395 of record JAQFYR010000341.1, read on the forward strand.
TACAACCCGCGGTTCAAATTGTATTCTGAGCCAATATATTATATTTTTGTACTATAACTATTTCACTGATATCGATTTAATTAAATACAAAGAATCGAATTATGTTGAACAATTAAACGATTATATTTTTGTGTCTTTTCACCGAATGTTTAAAAGTTAGCGAATAAAATAAAAAGTATATTTCGAAGTTTCTGTCACTTTTAAGATATAAACCGTCTTTCAGTAAAATCGAACAACAAATTTTATAAAACGTTTCAAAACTGCTAGAAACAGAAAATTGGCCATTCAAAAAATTAATATAGAGCAAGTATTTTATTTTTTTATCTTTCTTTCGACTGACTTTAGACTTGTACTCTTTCAGATATCCGAAGCTGGGAAACGTATGTATTTCAAAGTGGTAACACCATAACATTAACCAACAAATGTTTACCACTTGGACCCGTCACCATTTATATTCCAAACATCGAGGTCTTCAAAATAATGGTTGACAGTGTGGCAGGTCAACGAATATTGCCGTCTGCAAGCATCAATGGTCCGATTGGAGAATTCCGTTTCTGTTTCGAACACGTCGAGAATTTCATTCACCTCAAGAACGAGTACCATGAGAACGAACTCAGTTGGTGGTTAAGAACGGACCTACTCGCCGCATTATATTCTAAATACTCGAACGAAATTCTAAAAAAAATGTAAAATTTAGTTTTAGAAAATATTCAAATAAATTATGTATATGTAGAAATAGCGATGGAATAAAAAGAAGAACGATAAATATATACCCTTTTACCGTTTTTTATTCATCTGTTGGAATGACATGCTATCACATTTCAACATATATTTGGTATATTTTACGTAGAAACAATTTAAATATATTCATGTAAACATAATTTCATTTAATTTCTTTATTCATAAACTTATTCACCAGGCAATAACTTATTTTTATTTGATTCACATTAGCACTTCATATTTATAACTTTGTTTCCATAAAATTCATATGAATTAGCAACAAAAGCTATAAACTGTAGTTATTGCCTCGGGTAATGACTAATCGTCATGTTCTATGATACAATCGCATTATAATTTGTGGAATTCCAAATAAATTATAGTCCTAGCAAAATCATTTTTAAATACTCATTATCGCTCAACATTGTCAATCTTATCCTACATACATTTTGTTTGTGGAATTCAAATTATATTACAATGTTAAATTAGACCCTAAAGGGCTGCAAAACAACATTTTCAGAGTGTGAAGACTTCGAAAATCATCAGAAATGTCTGTACTATCGGCAGTAATTTATAAGCTTTATTTTGAATCGTATAGTACTGGTAAGATTAGTTATCAAGCAGTTATAAATAGTATTTTTGATGTAACAAAAAATGTAAATTGTAGAGAGAATATCTTGAACGAAATATTAATTATGAACTCTGCTGAAGCTGCTGAAGAGATAGTTACTTTGTTATTGGAAGATTTTGTTAATAATGACGTTGACAATTGTAACCCTATCCTATTAACAATAGAAAGCTACTGTTCTAAAATTCCATTCAAAATTGCCTATTATTTTAATTTGAATTGGCCTATCAAATATACAAGATTACTTGCCAAACTTAGACTTAACTTCAATAAAAACTTTTATTTTAATAATACTGAAATTGTGAAGTTTCCGTTCGAAATGTGTGATGTTTGTATCCAAAATGTCGAAAATGATGCAATGCATGTTTTACTATACTGTACATTGAATAGAGCGTTTACAAGTTAAATAGAAAAAGTGCATTTTTGTTGCGAATAATGTATGAAGAATTGAAAACGTGGTTTAAAGGTGAACTAGATAAATTGACAGTAGAAATAAGATGTTATAAAGAAGAACTAAGTAAAGATCTGGTGGAATGCAGAAAAGAGATAGAAGAAATCAAGAACAAATGTATAAGTAACGAAAATGAAAATGTCAAATTGCGGAGTGAAATTGTTAAGCTAAACAAAGAACTTGTAACTGTTAAAAGTCAGAACGAAAAAAACGAAAACTACTCCCGAAAAAACAATTTAATATTTTTTTCAATATCGGTGAAAAGTGGGACGACAAGTATTCGAGTTTAGAAATACTGCTTTATGACGTGCTTAGCGAACAAATACCAAACGTGGATGTACGATTCTAGTATGATGCGGTTCATCGAATTGGTGCGAGAAAAGTTAACGGTGATAGAGCCATTATAGCGCGGTATCGGTATCGTAAAGACAGGGACTGGTTAATGCAGTATGTGAGGAAAAACAAATTAAATGTAAATGTGTGTGAAGACCTGTGTTATACCACGAGAGTGAGAAAGAAGAAGTTGTATGAATTAGCAGTAGTGAAGAACGAAGGTAACAAGAAGAATATTTTGGTGAAATGGAATGGTGTAGTTATCAACAGGAAATGGTATGTTTTGAATGTGGAAGAAAATGGTCTGATTGAAACGAACAACAGAAATGGCTATGGAATGATGAATGGTGTGGACTTAAGAAATGGCGATGATGGTAGAAATAGATCTCGTGGTGATGATGATGTTAGCGGAAATTCAACTGATTTAAGAGAAGCAGGTGGCGCCAGCAATATGGAACTAACGGATGTACCCTACAGCAAAAGATTAAGAAGTAGCCCACATGAAAACGACAGAAGTAGCAAATTTAGCAGGAACGAACAGAGTACATCAAAATGAAGGAAAGGCAGCATCAATACCAATATTCTAGGTAATCGTAAAAAAAACTAGTGTAGTTAAAAAATGTAGTATTGAAAAAGATTATAAAAGTAAAATTGGCTTTTGGAACATACATGGTTTAAGAAATAAAGTAAATAATGTAGATGTAATTAAATATATTGATGCATTTGATGTATTTGCAATAGTAGAAACATGGTGTCTTGGAAACACATACAGAGAATTAGAAAATAAACTCTCAAATGTAAATATATATTTTTTGGAAGCTGTAGAAAATAACAATGCTAGGGGAAGAAGAAAAAAAGGGTTTTTGTATTTTTGTAAAAAAGAACATAAAAACTAAAGAAATATTGTATGCAGAAAATTTTATAAAAATTAGCTTTAGTGATTATGTTATAGATGATATATTTGTAATATATATTGAACCTGGTCTCAGTTCTAATGTTTTTAAAGACATTTTAAATGATATTGGTAAAGAAATCAACGATTTGAACAAAATAATATTGTTAGGTGACTTCAATTCGAGAATTGGTATGAATAATAATTTATTAGATTGGTGCGACAATGTAAATATTTCCAAAACGAGAAACAGCATGGATTGTAAGACAAATACTTATGGTGTAAATTTATCAAATTGGATCACTAATCAAAAGTTAGCCGTATTAAACGGTCGCACAATTTCTGATTGTGTAGGTAAATATACTTTCAGCGGTGGTAAAATTGGTAATAGTCTGATTGATCTGTGTATATGCAATTTTCTAACTTTCAATGTTATTTATGATTTGTTAGTTGATACTATGCCTTATTCGGATCATTTTCCCATTGCAGTTAATTTGTTTTCTGACCAATTAAAGGAATGTAATACAATAGATACAATGAAAGGAAAAATTGAATGGTTGTTAAAAAAATTAAATGAAATTGATAAAAATTCTATCCAAAACACTTTTAGCTCTATAAAAAAAGATAGAGTAGTTACTTGGAATTATGATGAATTTATTTCCTTTAAAAATGATGTTATAAAAGAAAATAAATTGTTAATTAAAAAATCAAATAATAAAATTGTAGTAAATGATCCATGGTTCGATAAGGCATGTGCAAAGGAAAAATGCAAAATGAAAAAGTTGGGCAAGATAGCTTCATCTACACAGAATGGGGAAGACTTTAAACAGTTTAATACCGCTAAAAGTGAGTTTAGAAAGCTTCTAATAAGTAAAGAAAAACTCTTTTTCAATAACTTATCACTTGAATTGCAGAGTACTAGAAACAGCAGAGATTTTTGGAGCATAATCAATAAATTTAAAATAAAAGGTAATCGTAGAAATGAGGTCAAAATTTATGAATGGGATGAATGGCTGCAAAGAAATGATGTTGACTACGATATTAATATCATCCTTGAATTAGACGTACTTGGGTGTCGAACAATTCTAAGCGATGAATTCAGTGTAAATGAAATAAAATTGACTAGTGAATTTGTTGACTTATTAATAGAGAACGATTTTGATATATTGAAAATTATTTTTGATAAAGTTTACATTGAAAACATATTAATTGAAGATCTGTGCAATGCAATTTTATTTCCTTTGTATAAAGGCAAAGGTGAATTTTGTAATATTATTAATTATAGAACCATTGTAAGGGTAAACAATTTGTACAAATTACTTGCAATGATTGTAGCTCATAGATTAAGTCATATAATAATAGAAAAAAAATCTTGTAAGTGTTGAACAAGGTGCTTATCTACTACCTAAGAGAAGTACAATAGATCATCTACTAGTTTTAAAAAATTTAATAATTAATAGAATGTACAGAAAGGGTAAGAGTTTTATTGCATTTTTAGATCTGGAAAAAGCCTTCGATAAAGTTAACATTAATCTGCTGTTACAGAAGCTTCAAAATCTCAATATTGATTTCACATAGTAGTTAATGTCTACAAAAATTTATTGAAATTTTTTTACCAGAAATTAAAAGTTTATTTACAAAATTTTAATGGATAAAAAACAAAAACCTACAACAAAAGAATAGGCATTCTTCAAGGCGATTCGATTTCTCCTCTGTTATTTATTTTTGTCGACTTATAATGCTTCTTCTTGTATTAATAATACAGTATGCGGCTGAAAAGAAAGAAACAGTTTCAAACACCCTTTTCCTTATCAGGTTATGTTCAATAATTGCAGTTCGACATTTCACCCTAATCTAACCTAACACTAAAAAATAAATTAACACTGTTTGGTGTTGTTTTTTTCATTTTTATTCATACGTTTATGCAGCAGTTGTGTCCAGAAGATGCAACAGTTTTGCGAAACATGTTGAAACTTTAGTAAACGTACAGAGAGGCAAAATCTTGTTTTGATTTTAAGATTAGGTTCATCTCTTACTAGAGGTCAATCACCATGCATCGTCTTGTGGTATCGAGGCCTTTGACGTCACCCGTCTCATTGTGCGACTGTAGGTCATAAGTCTTTCTGTACTCCATGTATTGAGCTAGTGCGGCCTGCTCGCGGTTTGAACCTTTGGCATACCGCATCACATTAACCTTGACAATTGAGTCACTAGAGTCTGAATCCTCGTCAGCCATGTCTTTCATGGCCTTTCCCACTGCCGTGAGGATCTTCTTCGCTGAAAAATAAAGATTCTGTCAGTGTAATCAGCCTCTAACATGCTTCAAACAACAAATTATTTTCGACTATTGCAAACTGTGATAAATGTAATAGTATAAGAAAGATATTTATTATTGATGTCAACGTAAATGACTGGAATTATGTAAGGTATTTTAATTTGGAAGTTAATTACTTTGAAGTATATCAACTTTATAAGTATTTAAATAATGTTGTTTATTGATGTGTTAATAATTATGATCAGAGAAGAGAATGTAAATAAAGCATATGTTATAACAATTTGTTTTAAAACATTGTAATGAATAAGAAAGACCACTACTACTATATGCTCCTGTTTTGGCTCCCTTGTGTTGCATTATTTCATTTGTTAGCTTGTTATTGACTGAGTGTGTGGTCTTTGGTGCTGAGAGATAGTGCTTTGCTACCCCAATGTGCCGTCGTAAGGAGAGCACCTTTTTGTGGCATCCCTCCACCGGACAAAGGTACCTCCGACGATCCTGAAATAGAAAATGGGAATTTAGTGAAATTGTGTCAAGTTGTTAAATCAGGGTGACGTTACTGACGTACATCATTCTTCTTTGATGGTCCACCTGCCTCTCGCATATATACATTGCTTCTACTTAACTCTTCAACGGAAGGGGCGGCATAACCATCGCCACTGCCTGCGACACTTGAGTTGTCACTGATGCACCCATCGGTGCTCGAACCTTCACTGGTTGATGGGACTTCGACCCTGGCCTTTTTGACTGAACCCTTCTTAAAGTAAAGTAAATCCGTGGCGCAACAGTCCTATTATTGGACTTAGGCCTGTCAAGTAGGCTGCCTTCCTGCCGAGCATGTAATACTGGCAT